>CAUYSK010039189.1:0-46607 GCA_963575035.1 Avahi laniger | reverse complement strand
GCCTGAGCAAGAGCGAGACCCCGTCTCTACTAAAAATAGAAAGAAATTAATTGGACAACTAAAAATATATAGAAAAAATTAGCCGGGCATGGTGGCACATGCCTGTAGTCCCAGTTACTCGGGAGGCTGAGGCAGGAGGATCGCTTGAGTCCAGGAGTTTGAGGTTGCTGTGAGCTAGGCTGACGCCATGGCACTCACTCTAGCCCGGGGAAAAGAGTGAGACTCTGTCTCACCAAAAAAAAAAAAAAAAAAAAAAGATGGGTATAGGCTGGGCTAGCTGGCTCACACCTCTAATCCTAGCACTTTGGGAAGCTGAGGTGGGAGAATTGCTTGAAGCCAGGAGTTTGAAACCAGCCTGAGCAAGAGCAAGATTGGCATAAAGAATAGATTTGGAAAAGGTAACAAATAATACACAGAAATCTAAAACAATGAGATGTTTTTATTTACTAATTAACACATATATATGAGAATTGGTAAACTGCTTGCTTGAGATGAACACAGTATTTCAGGCACTTGGCCCTTGCTTCAAGCACTATATACTTAAATAGGCTCTATTATTAGGACAGGGGATTAGTCCCTAATCAGAAAAAGGAAAACAGGCCTGAGGGAGGGGATCGTGCAGAAATGATACTGATTGTATTACAACCTGTATGATCATTATTTTATAAATTTTCAATTTTAAAAGAAAAAAATAATGACTGGTTTTAAATAAAGATCTTAAGAATGAGGATTTAAGAACAGCTATCAAATATCAGATACCAACAAACTAATCAATGCAAAATAAAGAAAATTTAGTCATTTTCTAAATTGAACACCACAAGTCATCAAATAAAACAGACTTACAGAAGTTGATTCAAAAAAGATTGTGAAAATTTGCAAAACAGAAATACTTGCATTTTTTTCCCATTTCACTACCATTTCAGGCATTGTTGACTAAGAACTCATAACGAAAGGAGTATCCTGTTTACCTAAAATAAAATGTGAAGACCTGTGACCTTGCTTTACAGGGTCAACTCTGACTCTGAAGCAAATCCAATCATTAAATTAGGTTTCATCTGGTTCCCACTTTTATTACCAATACCTGTGATTTGTTCGCAGGAGCATCTCCCCATGAACTCAGCAAGGAGTCTGAGTCTGTCACCAATAAGGCCTCGGTGATGCGGTGAGAGCCACAGTGTAAAACTACTAATACTCAAAATCTAATACACATAATACCAAATTTCTGGGTTCTACCCCTGGAGACTCTAATTTCATAAGAGTAAGGTGGAGCTTTGGAATCTATAATACATACATAGCACTAGTTAACTCTAGTGAAGGTGATCTTGGGACTATACTTAAGGCAACACGGATTACATAGCTCTTTGGTGGTGGCTGGGTTAGTCACTACCAGCAACTGTCTCTCCACCTCTGGAACTGAATTTCACAGTGGATCACCATGGTAAAAATTCCCTTGACTAGAATGCTAAGATTGTATCCTGTCTCTTCAAAAGGGGAAGGTATTGTATAGCAAGGGTCTGAAATTCAGAGAAAAATGACGATGAGGAGGATTGAAACAGCAGTTAATCCTCAGTGAGTGCCAGGCACTATTTTAAACATTTTAAGTATAAAAATTCAATCCACACAACACCCCTTTGATATATGTATTTTTATCATCCTCATGTAACTATACCAAGTTTTATTTTAATTTTACAATTAGCTGAAGTGTATATTTTATACTTTTCCTAAAAAAAAGTTTTATTATTTTAAAACCTGCATCTCTTATCTCTTTCTGTTACTTAGATATCATCGATGTTTCTTTCTACAGTACTTTCAGTTATAATAAATTCAGAATGCCAAACACAGTGTGCTATTCTCTCTAACTTGAACCATTTTTAAATAAAGTTGGAATAGGTGTGGAGGATGGGCAGGAGACTTAGCTCTACCCCAGGCCCTACCACTCTAATATTTAAAGCAAATCACCTCATCTCTTCTGGGCCTTGAAATCCTCAACCTTAAAACAAAGGGACTAGACTAGATGATCTATGACATTTACCCTAGGTCTAATATTCTTTACTTTTGGCACCTGATTGGTCTTATGCATTTATACTTCAGAAATAAGAAATTGGAAAATTCTAATTCTAAATTTTTACTTTCTTAATGTTTAAAACTATTGTGGCATTATTTGGCATTCCATAAATCCCAAAAGATCTGACATAATAATCTGAAAAGGGATGTCCATGTTCACAATTTGAGAGCAGCTGAAAAAAATGTCTAAAGTAGCAGGAAAATCTAAAGCTTGCAGACATATACTTTTTGATTGAAAAGATTTCCCTTTATAAATGTATAATTTATTTTAGAATAGCATTATTTATTTGAATATATTTTAATAATGCTCATCAGAAAATTAAATAAAAATCATTAACTAAAAATATTTCCGTATCAATGAAATTCAATATAATAAATTCTCTAAGGGGCAAAGAAACTGGATAGCTATGTAAGCCTCTAGAATTTTCACATAGACCTTACTCAGCTTAAGCCTGATATATTTTTCTAGAGTTCAATGCCACCAAATAAAGAAAACAAAAATTTACCTTCAGGAGAAGCTCTTCATGTTGCAGGTTATCAGAATCATATGGCCTTTTCCTCACACTTTCTACATCCAAATAGAGCTGTTTATAACCAGTTATCTGCAGTAAGCATGTTCTCATGCAGATTTTAAAACTGAAAATGATAAAATTATTTTTTTTATTGCAATAAAGTAATGCTTTCCATACCTTATGGTCCACGTATCTATTTAGAAAACATTTTCTGGCTTTCAGTTTAATACAAGACACATCAAGAGCCTCCTTAACCACAGAACAAAATATTACATAGGCTATAGAGCCTAGAAAAAGAGCAAGATGGCAGGAATGGCAAACGTTGCAATTCTAAGGATTTGTCCTCTTCTTCTTTTCACATTTTCTCTGGGCAATCCCATATATTCTCAAATCTTTATTGCCAAATATCACCAATAGATCTAATTTTCCAAGTGTGTATAAAACAAATAGTTCCATAACAGGATATCTCAGTTCTCCTAAATACAACATGCTCTTTCTTAAGCATGTTAACTTAAGCATGTTAACTTCCCTGAAGAAACATGCTCTTCCTTAAGCAAGTCTATATTTATGACATCACTAACCATTAGGTCCCTAAGCTAGAAGACTCTGAATTTGGGCCCACCTCTCTCTATCAACAATAGTCAAAAGTAGCCAAAAATAGTCCCCAAGCCCTTATTCTGTTTTTTTCTTTCAGAATATTATGGGGTACTGAAATGTCGCTCAAAGCAATCCTCATATCATTATTTCCCCTGCTGTATTTATGGCTCTGTCATTTCTTGCCAGAATGACTCAAGAGTTTCCTAACTATTCTTTATTCCCTCTACCAGCCTCCCATGTCCCCAAATGCACCCTCCATCTTCCTAAAATACATTCCTGATAATGTAGCTTGTTTGCTTAAATATCAAAGGACAACATCTAAATCCCTCAGTATGGTATGCAAGACTCCGCAATATATCAGTCTAGGACTCCATTCACTTCTCCAACCACTGGTCTGCTTGTATTCAATGCTCCAGCCACAAAGGACTCCTTATCATTCCCAGAAACACAAATACTCCTGTCACTGTACCTTGCTGGCACCATTCCCTTACCCATTCATCAAGGTCTAGCTCAAATGTCATCTCTTTTCTGGAACTATCCTCGTAGTTCCCTCCTAGACTCTTTCCTGTCTCAGCTGAAATAAATTGTTAGTTCCTCTATATTTACATAGGAAATACCGAATGAAGGAAAAAAGGCTAAATACTATGCCAATATGCTAGTGCTAGGAACACAAAAATGGAGTAAGTCTCTCCTCTTATGGAACTTAGAATTTATTGGAGGAAGGACAAGAGTTAATCATTGACTACAGTACTACGGGTTAAATGGTATGACAGCTCTGTGAGAGGCCAAAGCAAGGCACCTGACTCAGACAGAAGAGCCAGAGAGGACCTTCCAGGAGGAGGATATAGGAACCCGATTTTGAAGGACAAAAAAGACAGAGTAGCCAAAGTTATTTAACCTTGGGAAAGTAATGGTAAGTCACCTTGAAGAAGGCAGATGGTACACTGGCCTTACTACAGCACTGGGAACCCAGAGATACAGGTTCCGTTCCTGCTTCTGTCACTCACCTCTCTGGGCCTTGACTGCTCATGTAGTGAAGTGAGAAGGTTAAACCGGATGATCTCCACAGACCATTTAGCTCTTAAGTGTTACAACTGTGTGAGGTCACAGGCTATAAATGCATAATAAAAAAGAGAATAATGTAAAAACAGCACACCTGGAATCCTTCTCAGGGTTAATATTCTTTTCCTTCATTATATCTTCTACACATTTGTCCACCTCACTCTCAACAACATGTGTTGCCTGCTGTAAAACCTATTTAAATGAAAGAAAGCTGAATGAGAAAAATCCCTTATAGCTGAAAAGAAGTTTTGAGACATTTAATCAACTTTATAAAGTAGATATTAAAATGCAAAATAAACCCAAAAGTCCCCAAATACTCTAGTCCGTATTTACCTCTTCCTTCTCTAAACTCCTATCCATAGTTACATTCAATACCAGCCTTTACTTCTTTTACGTATCCCAAAGAATCTGGTGGAATTCTGAACATATGGTAATCATTCAAGTCCTTGAATGATCTGAGAGAGGCACTAGAGTTCTTAAAAGTAACATCTTGTCTACTGTTTCACTAAAGTTTGGCAAAATTTTAGCACACATAAAATTCCATCAATAAATTCTGTAACCAAAACTGTTACAATCAATTGTAATAATAATTGTTACATTGATATAAGTGATACCGAGTTCCAGAACCAGAACCTCTTCGGCGAAATAGTAAATGAAAGAAATGTCACAGACTATTTTGAGAAAAAGAAATTTTCACTTACTGCTCTTTATCCTTTCATATTTCTCATTTATTTATTCATTCGCTCAATACATATTCAGAGTCCTTATCACATTCCAGGCATTGTTTGAGATACTAGAGAAACATCAGTGAACAAAAGTAACATTGCTCCCTTTTTTTTCTATTAGGCAAGAGGGAATGGAAAAATAAATAAGTAAAATATATAGTATGTTAGATGGTGGTACACACTATGGTGAAACAGCTAAGGAAAGAGGAGAGGGAGAGGAGAGGAGTGCAATTTTAAGTAGAGAGTGCTCAGGGAAAGTCTCCTAGAGAATGTCATAACCGAGTAAAAGCCTGAAAATGAAGTGAGCTACGCTTTTAACTGGAGGAAGCATATTCTGCTTCAAAAGAAGAACAAGCACAAAGGCCCTAAGGCAAGAGCATGCTGATGTGTTTGGAAAATAACACACAGAACAGTGCTGATGACAGTGAGCAAGATTAGAATAGCAGTAGGTGAAATCAGAGAGTAATGAAGAGGGTCAGATGGAGTTTTAGTGAACAGCAGTGATAATGTAGGTAAACTTCTAAGAAGAGAGACGTCAAAGTATTTGAAGGGATACACTCCTGAAGAACTAGGGATGGAGGCTGGGACTGAGGGTGTTGTATAAAGAACTTAGTTATGGTTTTACTCCCTTTACAATTTCAAGGACAAAAGAAAAAACATGTTTCATGAGACAATTCATTCTAGAGGGTTCAGCACCCAGATAGTTGCAAATTTATGACATCTCAAAGCACAGGTTGTTCAAAGTCAGTTTGGAAAATGCACATGCTCTTTCCTGTAGAAACAAAGTTAGAGCAATTACGATTAACAGTCCCCCAAAAGCATATTAATACAATGGTCCTTAAAGTACTGCCCCTGACCAGCAGGAACAGCAGCAGCATCTGCGAAAAATGTCAGAAATGCAATCAGAACCAAATCAGAAATTCTGGATGTGGGACCCAGCAATTTGTGTTTTAACAAGCCTCCTGGGGATTCTGATGCATGCTCAAGTTTAAGAACTACTCTTGTGATATATTTGAAATGTAATACTTTTCCAAGTGCATCTGTTACAATTTATGATATTGTTACTTTGGGAAACTGCATCCCAAGTTTCAATGAAAAGAACTATATGGATGGAAAAGATACAAATAAGTTTTTAGAACCAGGAACTTGTCACCTCTCTGGACCCTTGCATTCTCATTTTAAAAACAATGTATTACTCACTCTCTAATACTTCTGAATAAAAGAGGAGAGCTCTGGACTCCTCCCCCCAATATTCATTATGGACAAGTTATTCTTACATAGACTGTTCATAAGAAAAGAGTGCAATTAAGTCAGTAAATCCCTATTTTATAGGTCACTCTAGGACTGCGGTCCCCAACCCCCTGACCAAAACTGGTATGGTCTGTGGCTCTGTGGCCTGTTAGGAACTAGCCGCATAGCAGGAGGTGAGCAAGCCAGCAAAGCTGCATCTGTATTTACAGTCACTCCCCATTGCTTGCATCACTGCATAAGCTCCGCCTCCTGTCAGATCAGCAGCAGCATTAGATTCTCAGCATTAAATTCTCATAGGAGCATGAACCCTACTGTAAACTGCATGTGAGGTATCTAGGTTGCGTGCTCCTTACGACAATCTAATGTCTGATGATCTGAAGTGGAGCTGAGGGGATGATGTTAGCGCCAGGGAACAGCTGCAAATACAGAATATCACAATAAATGTAATGCACTTGAATCATCTCAAAACTATCCATTCCCCCATCCTCTCACCCCCGTCCGTGGAGAAACTGTCATCCATGAAACCAGTCCCTAGTGCCAAAAAGCTTGAGACCACTGCTCTAGGACATAACAGATATGCTTGCAATGCTCAACTAGGTCCATTTTGTTTCTGGCATTAATCAGTAACATATCAATATCACTAGACAGTAACAAGTCAATATTTTTTTACCCTGATCCACATTTTATATCACGACCAAGTACAAACATTCAAATGGATATCTAAAAAAAATAGAGATGTAAACACACATATATAACCAAAATAAAAATTTCCTAAAACAATATTTAACCTTATTATGACCAATGATTTCTAAATAGTTTCTATTCTATTCCTTTTTTGTTGTTTAATGTTGGTTGTGATCTTTTTCAAACTATTGTCTAGATTAGATGACCCATATTCTATCTCTGCTATACCATATAATCTACATATAGAACAAACTGTGAAATACTAGAGGGAAGTAACAGAATGTGGTAGACTTAATTATTGGTCCCGATTTTTTCACTTCCCTGTAATTGAATTATATACCCACCTGCCTATCATGGCCTTATGGCGGGTATAGCAAGTTTCTCCACCCCTTGGCTTAGGCTAGGCCATTTAACTTATTTTAATCAATGAGATGCTGATAAATAGGACAAACACAGACTTAAAATATGTCTGTGTGGTTGGGCCTTCAGTTATCCACTGTGAGAACATTCAGCAGCTACCCACTACCCGCCGACCCCCACAAACCTGGATCCCAGATGAGACAAATGGAGTAGAGACCTGAACTTGGCACCAGCTTGAAGAAGAGCACTTCCAGCTGACCAACAGACACATAAGCAAGAAATAACATATTGTTTTATGTCCCTGAGATTTTATAATAGTGTGTTACACAGCAAAAGCTCACTAATACATAGCATGAGTTATGACTCATTTTGGTTTGAAAGGAATGTGATCCAGGGTTTTCTCTATGCAAAGTTACTTGTTTTTCTCTTACAGAATCTATCCTGAAGACACAGTCTAAGAGAAAGCTTTCACCCTAAGACCTGGCTTTCCCCAAAGCAATTAACTCCTAAGACAAAATAAATAAGTAAAACTTCAGAACACCCAGGACTAATGATTCAAATACCTTCTTTGTGCATGAAAATCACCCACAGAAATGTTTTGAAAACAGAACAGTACTTCTACAGGGGGAAAATTTCACTCAATGCTCTTTATAGCCAAAACTATATTTTGGCTATAAATAATTCTAAAAATAATTCTAAAATTGAAACATGTCTTTAAAGGAAAAGTATGTCCAAGTTAGATTTTCTAGAATTATCACATTGATATGATCCTACCTTATTCTTGGAGTATGTCAAGGAATTTTCTGGAATAAAAAAAAATGTTATCATTTATATGCTATTTGTGAGTTCATAAATAAATAGCAAAAGTATCAAGCCAGTAGTAAATTAGTTTAACAGTAACAGGAGATATAATTTCTACATGAATAACATAGCAGACATTTCAAAGTTTAATCTCACAGTATGGAGTAGATATGATTCCAAAGACCTCAACCAAACACAACATAACAAGCCAAATAAGTCAAAGATCACATGGCTATATGAGGATGGTTTTATATCTGGCTTCTCAGTCCTGTTACCTTGTTCTATGTCTCTGTTCTTATGCCAGTTCCATACTGTTTTGGTTACTATAGCCTTGTAGTATAGCTTGAAGTCTGGTAAATTGATGACTCCCAATTTGTTTTTTTTTTTTTGCTTAAGATTGCTTTGGCTACACGGGTTCTTGTCTGGCTCCATATAAAGCATAGAATTATTTTTTCTAGATCTTTGAAAAATGATGTTTGACAAAGCAGACAAAAACAAGCACTGGGGAAAAGAATCCCTATTCAATACATGGTGCTAGGAAAATTGAATAGCCACATGGAGAAGACTGAAACAGGATCTGCACCTCTCACCACTCACAAAAATCAACTCACAATGGATAACAGACTTAAACCTAAGGCATAAAAATTCTAGAAAAAAATGTTGGAAAAACTCTTACAGACATAAGCCTAGGGAAAGAATTTATAAGGAAGACCCTGAAAGCAATCACTACAACAACGAAAATAAACGGGACATTAAAATAATGGCACATTAAAAAGTTTCTGCACAGCCAAGGAAACTATCATTAGAGCAAATAGACAACCTACAGAATGGGGGAAAATATTTGCATGCTAAACATCCAATAAAAGGTTGATACTAGAATCTATATAGAACTCAGGAAAATTAGCAAGAAAAAATCAAACAACCCCACTAAAAAGTGGGCAAAGGACATGAACAGAAACTTTTCAGAAGAAGATAGAGTAATGGCCAACGAACATAAAACAACGCTCAACATCTCTAATTATCAGGGCAATGCAAATCAAAACCACAATGAGATATCACTTAATTCCAGCGAGAATGGTTTTTTATCAAAAAGTCCCCAAATAACAAATGTTGGAATGGATGTGGAGAGATAGGAAGATTCATACACTGCTGGTGGAACTGCAAACTAGTACAACCTCTGTGAAAAGTAGTATGGAGATATCTGAAAGAACTAAAAGTAGAACTACCATTTCATCCAGCAATCCCACTACTGGGTATCTACTCAAAGGAAAAAAAGACACTCTATAAAAAGGACATCTGTACTTGAATGTTTATAGCATCACAATTCACAACTGCAAAGATGTGGAAACAACCCAAGTGCCTATCAATCTGTGAGTGGATTAATAAAATGTGGTATATGTATACCATGGAGTATACTCAGTCATAAAAAAATGGTGATCTACCTATTATATTATCCCGGATGGAGCTGGAGTTCATTCTTCTAAGTGAAGTATTACAAGAATGGAAAAACAATGTACTCACCATTGAACTGGTATTAACTGATCAACACTAATGTGCACTTATGGGAAGTAACATTCATTGGGTATTGGGCAGATTGGAGGTGGGGGGGGAGTGGGGAGAAGGGAATGGGTAAATTCACACCTAATGGGTGTGGTGTGCACTGTCTGGGGGATGGGCATGCTTGGCTCTGACTTGTGTGGTACAAAGACAATTTATGTAACCAAAGCGTTTGTACTCCCATAATACTCTGAAATAATAATAATAAAAAAAAAAAAGCCAAAGAGGTGACACCAACCTCATTACCTGGGGTCATCTGTTTCTGTGCAGATCCCCAAAGTGTCTACTAACCACCTCAAATTCATCTGTCCCTGCCTCAGAATAGCCCAAGCCCCCCAAACTCATTTTAAGACTACTGTGAGAGTGTTCTCTACTACATTTTCTTCATTTGTTAGCCTTACTGAGTAAATGTTTAGATTTGACGTGATAGCAACTGAATTACAAAACAAAGGGGCAAAGACTTTAGATTATCTGGCTAACTATCCTTTAAACAGACAAACAGCAATATAGCTTTTCCATTCTTGGTTTCTGTTTCAAGAACCACAAGAACATTTTCCTTGGTCTAGTTTAACATTTTTTTCTGACACATTTACTAATAGTCTTCTTTTTCTCAGCAATTTGAAAAATTCAAGAAAAATGCTTTTGCCACAAAGACTCAACATATGTTCTTCTCCTACACTACAAAACACCAACTCATACAGCCTGTAGAGATTCTTATCAAGATGTACTCTGTTCTGAGTACAAAGGGGCATATCAAAAGGGCAGGCAATAATTTAAGTCGGCCATGAAGTTGTAAGAAAACTAGGAAAGTAATTAAACTTAATCATTTCGCTGCCCTGAGGCAGCTTCTGTCTGTCATTCTTCCAATGTTGTCTTGGATACTTGTTCCAATTGCCAACACCCTACTGCCCCAAACTTACAGGGGTTGGTTTCTTAGTAGAAGCACACTTGATCAACACAAAAGGAGACCTGGTTAATTCACTAGTTTCCATTTAACACAGTGAGCATAAGCTATAGCAGTCCCCGGGCCTTCCCTACCCTGTCTGAAAAGAAGTGACTTCACACCACATTTCTTATTCATCTGCGTTCTAATCCAGAGAAATATTTTCAATTAAGCATTGAAAAACTGGTGTATTTTAGAGGGTAATAGAGCAGCATTGTTCAACAGAAATATAATACAAGCCAAAATGTGAGCCACATGTGTACTTTAAAATTGTCTATAGCCACATTAGAGTAAAAAGAAATAGATAAAATTAATTTTAATATATTTAAACCCAACATATCCAAAACATTATCATTTCAACATACAATGGATGTAAACAATGAGACATTTTTACATTCTTTTTTCTTATAATCTTTGAAATCCAGTGTATATCACACTTACACTTATCGCACGTTTCAATTCAGTCTAATAATCTTTCTTAGGGACCATTGGTTAATTACTGTCCTTTCATAAAGAAATTAAATATGAAATTAAAAGATCGATGAAGGATGCTAAGTATAAAAATGGATCTAGATCAAGGCACTTATTCTTCCCCTTTGAGTGAAAATTTCAACGGGTTTATATAAATATAGAAATTTTTCTCTAGAAAATAAGTTCCAATTATACTCTAAGGAACAACTTATAAATTTAAGGAGCCAGAGAAGATAATCCTTCACACACATAAAGAATCAAATAATCACTTTCTTTTTCTATAAAGTCATACAATTTTAGAGCTGGAAGGATTCAAAGTGAGACTCGCTTTAAATGATTTAATCAGGATATACAAGGAGTACATCTGCCACTGTGACTATTGAGAAAAAATATTCAGAGTTAAATTTTTATTAATTGCCAATTTTTCTTTTCTGAATTACATTACCTATCCTGTGTGTCCTCTGTGCACCTACATAGGTATCAAAAATTCGCTGCAATTCACACTTTCCAGTCATCTGTCGTAAGAGCCATTTCATCCAAAATCGAAAAAAGTGCCCATAGAAGAACTCCCACAAAGAAATAAACATTTTTCCTGGAAGAGGAAATATAGAAGACAAACTTAGTGACTTTAAATTGAATTTTAAACTTAAAAATATCAGTTTATCCATCTGATCAAATTTCAAATGATATTAAAATCTATTATTCCATTGTCTGTTTTGTGACAGTGTTTAGGCATCTACAAAAACAATAACAGGTGTAATATATACCATTTAGATAAACTGATGGCTGGCCAAATGGTCAATTTATCACTTTTTTAAAAACTGTAAAATCATAACTTACTTAGTCAAGCTATTTAATGGCCTGAAAGAATGACAGAATGGTCTGCACTTTTTTCCTAAAATAGTTGTATTTCGTATCTTTGTTTTCTATTTTAATTTCTCATTCTTTGAAAACTGGGGTTCTACAGTTCAAGAACAAGAGGACCCCAACAAAGCAACAATTAAAATACACCAAACATCAGATTTGTTTTTTCAGGACTAAGCTCTTCTTAACTCTTGTGGATAAGTTGTTACAGCTGTTCCAGTAAAGTGCTGCCAGCAAATAAAAACACTACATACTGCTTACAAATTGTAGTATACAAGTTAACACGGAGTATATCATACCCTAGCTAATTCTTGATTTTCCGTTCAATAGGTAAAGGATAGAAATGCAATAGGAGTTTGAAAAAAAAGCAACTACACACTCGATAAACTGGATCTTAGGTCATAAGAAAAATCTTCAGCTTCTTAATGAAGGGGAGAGGGAGATGCAAGTGAGGGGAAGATACTTAAACAAAAACGCTCATCCTTCCTGCCTTAAACATTCCCACAGACACGTCATCTCTGGACTTGGGCCTGAGGGGCTGTCAGATTGGAAATCCCCGCAGGTCAGTGCAGAAACAGTGCACGTAACATAGCTGGGCTGATCTGTATCTTTAAAATGAATCCGCCTAATCCGCGTTCATCAGGACAAAAGAAACAGAACTGCCAAGCGGAGAGAACGCAAGCCTCGCGGCGTCTGAGCGCCCCAGACCTCGGGGAGTCGCTGCACCGAGCCCCCCTCGCGCGCTGCCCGCGAGTGGGAGTGAAAGGCTTGCACAAAGCCCGGCCGCCCCAGGCGCCCCGCAGATTCCCCGCAGAACACCGCGGGGCTCGCGCAGCCGGAGCACTCTCAGCGCAGCCGCGCCGAAGCAGCGCAGGGCAAGAGGAAAAGAAACAGCATCCACCTCACAGGAGCGGAAGAACTAGGGGGAGCAGGAGCTGCCTCGGTTTCCCCAACTGCAAAGAGCCGGCAACGGAAACGACGCTACTCGCGGAGCCCTCCCTGCGAGCACCGCGACCCGGAAGTCAGGGAGCGAGGCCGCGGGACCGCCTTCCTCGGACACTGCCCGCCCCCGCCCCTCTAGCCTCTTCCGATTGGCCCGCGCTCCACCTATTGCTAACGCTGAAGGGAGGTCCCGCTGTGTTGCCCCGGCGCGGGCTCCCATTCTAGGAACGCCAGGACGGTTTCCCTGGCAACGGCGACCGGGAGGCACGTCCAGTGCAAGCGTGGAGACTCCTAGCACGGTTCTGGAGACTTTTCGTAAAATCTCAGGTCGTTTGCACAAGTTGGCACCGTGTACTACTTCTGGTCTTCAAGGGTGGCAGAAACCGTGTGCTTTTAGTAACGTTTATAGCGCAAAGATTACAAAAACGCTTTCTCCTACAGTGAATCGTAATCCTGTGAAGTAGTTATTAATAGACCCACTTTATGGATGAGGAAAAGAAATTTAGGTTGATCGACTTGCCTATGGCTAATACGTGGCAGATTAGGAGAGCCCTATATATTGAGAAAAGACGTTTGGACTTTATCCTATAATAAACTTCTAATAGTTAATTCATCCAACATTTAGTCTTTAACTGATTTTTATTGAAAAAGTAATTTTTGCACATGATTTTTTAAAAACCTACAACAGTACATTAATTAATTCAACAAGTATTTGTTGATTGCCTGTTATGCACCAAACAGTGTTCCAAAAAGGAATTATGCATTGAACAGGCAAATATTTAGTATGTCAGGTGGTGCTAAGTATTAAGGGTATTAGGGAGTGTGTGTGGGAGGTCATTACGTAACCCTTAAGGAAGCCCTAGTAATAAGGTGACATTTGAGCCTTATTCAATGGAGGAAGAGAGTGTACCCTAAGAGTATCTGGAAGAAAAGTATTCCAGGCGCCAGTATGGCAAGTGCAAAGGCCTTGAATTGGGAGCATATTTGAAATGTTGGAGGAATAGCAAAAAAGCCAGTGTGGCTGGAGGAGAAAGAGTAGGGCAGAGAATAGAAGTACAAAGGACAACTGACACTTAAAAATTACTTCCCCCTCCCCCACCAAAGACTCCTGCTCCCTCAGTCCCATTGCTCAGAAGCAACAAGTGTTAGTTTCTTGTTTATGCTTTCAGAAATATTCTAGGCAAGTGTATATATGTATATTCCCGCCATCTCCTTGTTAACACAAATTGAAGCAAGCAATACACACTTTCCCACTTCTCAACCAGCAGTTTTTAAATGGACTAATTGTACAATACTAGACATGTGCAGGGTGCATAAGTCATCGTTCCTCCCCAGTAGGAAGGCAACCAACATGAACTTGGTAATGAAGTCCAGATATATGCTATAATAATAAAATCATAGAATTTTAAATCTTGAAGGGAACTTAGAAATCATCCAATTTAATTTTTTAAATTGTAGACTAAAGATTCAGAAAGGAAAAGTGCACAGCCAATTTGGCAGATTAAGACTTAGAAACTAAGTTCCATTTCAGGAGTCTCTCCATTATTATACAAGTCTTTTATATAGAAGTAAGATAAATCCATATGTAATCTTTTTGCCTTTTCAAAGTTCTACATTGATTGTAGGTAGTGCAGAGAGGAACACTCTCCTCCTTGTGTCCGTGCTGCCTGTTGGCCTGCTTCTATCCATGTTTTTCCCCAAGAGAAGAGAATGCTAATCTGTTTTGTCAGAGCCTGAGAAATTGGTTGAACTGCATTTATTGGAAGCAGGGTCACTGTGCATTAAAATAGCCTATACGTACCAATTGCCTTTTTTCTTTACCACTAATTCATTTGCATGTAACTGGTAGATATATTAAACCAATTGTGTTCCTCAGGAAAGACTGACAATCTCTCTTTCTGTCTTACTGTCTTTGGTTTTCTTCTTCCATATGGCTAGCTAAATGGTGGTTACATCCTAAGATTAGGATTCTGGCTTCATGGAGAAGGTGGGACCTAGATCTCTAGGTCTCTCAACCTACCAGTGTGCTTCTAGCTGGCCTTATCAGGTACACCTACATGGAAACCAAAGACTACAGTGGAATGGAGTTTGGTTATATTTTTGAGTAGTACTGAGGAATCTCTGCTTTCTTGGATTCTCAGACTAAACCATCATGGGACTATTGATTTTAGAAACTGATTAATGGAAACAGTTGTCGGTTATAACTACTAATGAACAGCTTGCTGTAGTGTTCAGTATTTGATCCACAGAGGAAACAAATTGTTCTAACTATCAATGCACCTTTGGAGTGTGTGAAGTTGAAATGCAACAAATTTATACTGAGAAGGAAAACTTTATGCTTATTTTGTTCATGGTGAAATGGGTTACCTCTATGCAAACATTAAAAATAGTAAAAGCAGTGACAATCTTGATTGGTTTTATGATGACTAGTGTTGTGCTTCCGTAAATAACATGCCTCTGCCCCAAACTATGATAGACACTGTGATTATGGGAAATCCATCATGCATGAGTTTCCCATACGATTCTTTTAATGAGAGAACAAGGAAATACACAGAAAGCCAAGGCAAGTTTGTTCTCGCCATTACTGGTAATGGGCTTTATCAAGGAAAAGAAAGTTAAAGCTATTCAGAAGAAAGCTAATGGGCGGGGGTAAAGATAGTAACCAGAACAACGAAGTAAACATTGAATTGGGTAGTAATGATTTATATGATTATTTTTAAAAAGGCAGGGGGAGGGGAATGGAGAAGAAGGAAATTGACAGGATCCCTACATAGCATCTAGCAGCACATTAACAGCAGTTGAGAAGGAAGGATACCTACTTTAACTCCTGCATCCCCCTCTCATATCAGATCCGTTCCAGTTACCTTAGGCTGGATGAGTTTAAATCCAACAATGCTGAAAGAAAGTGGGAAAATAAAGTGCGTTTAGCACAGGGTAATGATTTTAATTCATTTATTAAGGTTGTAAGGAAAAACGGATGAATAGCTTGAAGGAGAAGAAATCCTCATTTGACCCCCGGTTGGGGGTCCAAGGTTGTATAATATAGTTCATGTTGAGTGGCAGAAAATAATGGAGAACTTTTTGAGGATTACTGAATGTACCATAATGATGGTGTAAAATGTACTATAATACCAGCAGGTGAATGAAAAGGCAATAATAAGAAAATTGAAAATTGAAGTTTAGAGTATATAGAGATGTTACAGGAGATAGTACCAGCATCATTATAAAGCTGCAGATGGAGAAATAAGAAAGAAAAAAATATATATTCAGTTTTGGCTTTTACTTGAATACACAGTTAGAATGGATGTGATGAAGGCCCTTGTCATTACCAGCTTAAAGTCAAAATGTCTTTAAAAAAAAAAGTCTGCCTTTCACTAGTTTGAACTAGGCATGCAAAATGGAAGCCCTGAGATTTACGAAAACCCTTCCTTATAGTAAATATCGGGCAATGTCAGATTCTGGAAGGACACAGGAAAGCTCATCTTTCATTAAGAAACAACAGAAGCAGAAGTGCTAATCTCCACTAATGCTTTCTATTAATCCTATGTGGCCCAGGAGAAAAAGAGAAGGCTTTGGAAGTAACTTAACTATCATGATTTAAACATGGTAGTTTCTGTGGTTTAAACAAGTGTCCGTTGCACCACACATTGTATAAGCTGTACAAGATGTCCAACAAGCTAAATATGACTGTTTTCTTGTGATAGATTAGGCTAAGGTAATCTTTTTGATCTCACTCAGAGAGAAGTCAAGTACAGTTTGCTTGTACATGAGAAGGAATGTAATATATCTTTATGGCCCTTCCCCAAGGATATCCCAACTGCTCCAACTTATTGCCACAGATTCATAAGATTAAATTTAGACGTGATCACCATCAAAATTGAGTTAATTCATTATATTGATGCTACTGTGATGATTTCCCCCTTGGAGGGAGAAACTCAGAATTGAGAGCTGTGGTGGCACACGCAACTAACAGAATGGGTAATAAATCTGGCTGAGATCCAGAACCTAGGCCAATCAGTGAAATTTCTAAAAATAACTTTGGGAAGGTATTCTACAAACAGTAAATAAATTACTCTCCCTCCAGGACACTACCAATAAAAAGGAGACACATTTTGAGGGGCTATTTGTCAAACTATAAAAAATATGTAATAGGCAGTGGCCCAAGTATGCTATTGGGACCATAGGATTCTAGCACATTCACACATGATTTTAGAAATTTCTGATACTAGAATACATTGTATGCAAATTAGAGGCTTTGACTTAAATGTAATACTGCCACCTTCTGGCGATGACTCAGATTTTTGGACTCAAAAAGTTCCTGATTTAACGGCACTAGAGAGCCAGTTTGCCAGCATACTTCCGGGCTCTATTGAAAACAGTGCCCACAATTTAAGAGCATGAAATTATGCTGAGATCTGAACTACCTATTATATCACAGATGATATCAGAAAGAGGTTGTAATAAAGAGGAAGCTTCAGAACAAAATTCTCAAATAAAAGAATTCATGTCATGAGAGATATCTCTGGGGAAGTTACAACACATACATGAGCAGGTAGCATCTTTGCTTTAGGACTAACTAATTAGCAGTCTCCTTCTGTTGCTAAATAATCTAAACCTTTGTGACTCTCTTTCCACTAAAATAGAACAAGTTTTTTTGGTGTATTCATGAGAATTGCTGGATAGTGGGAATGCCAACATAAAAGTCTGTTACTGTTTGTCTTACAAACAGAAAAATCCGGTCAAATAATGCAAAGGTAAGTTCGTGCGATGGGCTGAGTTCGAAGCAGTGTGGATGACAGTGGAGGAAGAACTTAGTTCTTTACTTCAGGGCAATGTTTGGATATTTACAGACTCATAGACAGTAACCAATGGTCTAGCTATGAGGTCAGGAATCTGAGAATCTTGACCCGTTAACGTTAAGAATACACCCAGTGCAGGAGATGCAATTGTGGAAGGCCTTATGCAATTCCCAAGGAGGGATGATAGTGGGTCAAATAGATGCCCACAGTAAGAATTAAGTTCATTCGAAAGGTGAATAAAATGCTAAGCTGAGGGCCTGCCATCTGTGTAATTTAAGTAGGCATGGTGGTGCCGAAGCCATGCAATAATGCGTAGAATAATGGTATAATTCCACTTGTCCCTTACCTAAGCCACTAGTGCGGTAAGAGACAGATGAATGCTAACCTAAAAAGCAGCTGTTTAAAGTTGCCATTGGAAAAAAATCTCCTGAGCTCAGAAGCCTGAGCATAGGGGCCAGCGAACTATATAGGATTACTGTTATATTTGTAGCCCCCAGAGAATCCACATAAGTTTAATGTTTATTTCATCTTGGGCTAAAGCCAAAGCCACAGACACTATCAAGGACTTGGAACAATGAATTATGTAACAATTTGGTTCCCTATCATACATCTTACTGGACCAAAGAATATATTCAGTGTGGCCAATGTGCAGAACTAGCCGCTTCACCGAAAAGAATCCCAACACGATGTGGAACAGACAGTATTCCACCTATGGAGTAGTCATCAAACTGATACCAGAACAGGTCATTGAAACATTTGTCACTGAAAATACAGTATAAGGATACGAAGGGTTGGCTGGCTCAATTAGGTGGTATGTGCTTTGTCCAAATATGAGGGGTAGTAAAGGGAAAATAGTTTCAAAGGTTTTTGGGTGCCGGAGGGGGGAATGAAGAGGCAGAGGATGGTGCTCTGAGAAAACTTTCTCTCTCTCTTTTTCCCACTGTACAAACTTTTATTTTATTGGGTCTGATTTAAGGGATCAATATTGCATTTAAGTCATCTAGTGGAAGGAAAAATTGCTGCCCAAGACACACCTTCTGTTCCTTTGAACATATTATATATGTACATATTTTTCCAGAAACCCCTATGTGTGAGTTGAAATCACGTGGCCAAACTAGGATTGATCATAGTCCACTGTGTCCCCCACTCACCCGATGTCAGGGGGATATAGCTCTATTGTACTTGACCTAGGCAACCCTACCGCTTCCTCCTGAGGATGGACAAAAGGGAGGCCCTGGCAGGTTTCCTATTGCTGCCTTCTTTGTGGGTTGACAGTATGACTGAACCAGAAGCTTCTGCCTGGGAGACCAGATCTGTGTTCTGACAGGTGATAAATGGAAAAGAAGTGAAATATTAAAAGCAGGAAAACAGGAGAACAAATGAATGATGACACTGGAAAAAGTACTATCCATGTGAGCTCCCTAGAGTGTCTTGGGGTGAGAGAATAATACTTATAGCTATGACTCTTATATGTAAAGTCACACCATGGTTGATAATGGAATAAACCCTCAGACTGTTCTCCCAAATTGGGTTGAAGCCGATTTACATATCTGGCCTGAAACCTCTGTCTGGGTAATCCTGAGAAAAATTGTGACACAGGATCCTTGAGCCCTGGCTTGAATGGTGGCCTATTGGGTGCTGTTGTTTGGGTTGTAATTTACAGGCTATGCTTATTTTTCTGGGTTTCAAAATTCAGAAAAGCACTTTGCTCTCACATTTTAATGTTTTTGAAATCAGAATGTGTCTTCTCATCAATGTTTACATTCAACATAGTATTTCTTCTTCTTCTTTATTTTTTAAAAAAACAAACCAAAAAACCAAAAACCAAAAAACCAAACCAAAGTCAATGGTTTGTCTGTGATTCAGGACACATGATATTTATTGATCATCTACTCTGTGCCAGTCACAGGATGAGGTGCTGGGGATACAAATATTCACCTGCTGGTTCTTGGCTTCAGCTTCTTCTGCATGCACAGACATGGACCGCACCTCACGCACACTCACATTCCTGCCTATTGAAAGTATTGAGGAGTCAGCTGAAATGCCACTGCCTCCATGAAGCCTTTGATTTCAGTTCCGTTGCCCTGGCAGAGAAGGATAGCCAACCACTGAAGGTTGGTGATCTTCCATGGCAGGAATAGGAAGCAGCTGCCAAGCCAGGAACTACACATCCCAGTTCTTTTGCATCTAGTTCTATCCAACAGAATGCTTTTCCCCAATCCTCTAGTGGAATGGAGAGAATTCCAAATTGCTAGAGGAGAGGCAAGCCACATAACTGAGGCACCTGGTCCTCTTACTGATCATGCGGAAAGCTGCCAATCAATTGGAAACCCTGGCATTAGACATTACTTGAGGAAGGAAGAACCTCTATTCTATTAAGCCATGGAGGTTTAGGAGTTTGTTCCTGGAGCAGGTATTAACTAATTAGTTGCTAATATGTTTAAATCAAAGTTATGAAGTAAATAAACAGTGAATATGAAGAAAACATGATTATTTGCACTCATGACTTGGATTAGTTACAAAGATTTGATTTATAATGACACATAGTTTATGTTAAAATGCCAAAATGTACAGAAATTTTTAAAAAGCAGTAATTTTGCCTTTTCTCCTTTGGATCTAAAAGTGTTGATCCAGTTACAAAGTGTCTCGGCATTCAAGGAGTTTGTCAGATAAAGTCTCAGTGGTTTGAGTAAATTAGTCATTCATGTGCTTAGCATCATGGTCTCTTTGGGTTTTCCAACAGAGATGGACTATGTGGATAAATTAAAACACTAGCTGTTTTTCCATTAAGTCTCTTGGTTTTCCCCCTCTGATAGCAGTGAAAATCTATTGATACTCAAAAATGATTAGAGCTCAATTTACAAAGATATAATAACTGGAAGTTCTTGGTTATTAAATTTTCTTCATCTTATCAGTGGAAAAATCCCCAAATTTTCTTTTTTTCAAGCACACATATTTGTCCAATTAGATCTATTTACACTGAGGTTTTTCTTTACATATACAGTAGTGGCCTTGTAAACTATCAAGATAGTTAAACCTATCAAAATTTTGTTTGGTTCTCATTGTTTGCATTGACCCTATTCACAGGTTTATTTATGCAGGCTTGTTTCAATAATTTGTTTATTTGGGGAGATTAGTTTTCTTTTTAAACCTGGCAATAGTAATTGTATATATGTATGGAGTACAACGTGAACTTTCAATAATGTACACTTTGTGGAACGATCAAATCAGGAGAATTAACATGTGTATCATCTCACATACTTACCATTTCTTTGTGGTGAGAACATTTACAATCCACTCTTTTAGAAATTTTGGAATCTACAATACATTATTATTAACTATAGTCACCATACTATGCAAGAGATTCCCAGAACTTACTCCTACCAATTGAAAATTTCTTGGGGGGATTAGTTCTTAAGCAGCTTTTCCTCCTCTGTTTCCCATGCTCCCTTGTAGAAACAAGCTGTCCAGCTTCCGCCCACAGCCAGGCCTTTTCTCCCCAGGGCTTGTCTATCACACACTGCAAAGGATGCCCAGCCATCTATGCACAGATATCCTTTCCTAGACTTCCTTAACCAGTGAGGCTAACATGTGTAAGTACATTTCTTAGGACTACTACCAATAATTCAATCTGCTTTGAATGTGCTTTTCCCTTAACCGTGAATGTAATTTAGCACCGTTTTGGAGGCTCCTATTCCCATGAGCATAGGGATATGAAAGGTAGAGAACCTACATACTAAAGGAGTTCAGAGAAGAGAAAATCAGAGTGGTCTGCTGTAGTCAGGTTTTGGTTCATGAAACAGATAAAAAGTGAGACCTTGAGATGCGGAAAAGATTTGAATGGTCAGAGAGGACGCTGAACATTGTGAGCAAAGGATAGACATCAAGAGAAAAGACACAGAAAGAGAGAAGTGAACATGACATGTTCAGAGTAGAATAATAAAAAAAAAGAGTCTGGCAGGTCCCAGGGGCAAGTAAGGGAGCACTGGGAGATAATGAGAAAGCAGTGACATGCCTGACAGAGTTGGATCTTTCTCATTCAGGAGGAGTGGAGCCGCTCAAACAAGAGTCACAGCTGACAGGGCTGAGCTACAAAGAGTATCTGGTTTTGGAATGAAGCATGGATTGCGGAGGATAGATCCTACAGACAGTGAGACCAGTTTCAATATCATTGCGACAATCTGGGTAATGGATAGCAACAGAAATGCAAGTCTGAAAATGAGACACCTCAGAGAAGGACTGTAAAGATCTTATAAATGATGGGATGTAATGAAAGTGAGTCAAACTGATCATAAGGAGAATTATGCTGCCATTGATAAAATGAAGGGATGTCGGGAAGACAGCTAGCTTGGTGAGAAGATTAGACATCTTGACCGTGACGTGGGACATCCAAGCAGAAGGGCTGCAAAAACAGCTGAAAATGTGAACCTGGACCTCAAGTAAGAGGACAATGAAATTCTGATTTTGGAAATATCTCTTGATGCTGGATGGCTTCCTTCTCCCACCCCCATCTACTCTATATCCTTCTCCAACCTGTTCCACACCCAAGGATGCAGGTTTGTATGATCTAGCACATCAAGCTGAACTTCCTTGCCTTCTGGCTGCCAGTAGAGCGTAGCCAATGGCAAGCACCAACAACAGATGGAAAGAATGAATGAAGGACAATAAAAGTGAAGTATTTATTTCTCCCGGCTACCTCTTTTGGGACCTGGCCATTAGCACAAGAGAAAATACAGGCTTATCACGGCATCTTCAGGCTGGCATGTGTTCAAATCTTTCTCCTCTCTCAAGGGGCCAGAACGTCGCCCAGCCTGTGATGCAGAGCAGATTAGAAGTAGAAGGCTTATAACCAGACACTGTCAGTGAGGTCCAAATAAGAGGAGAGATCAGAGTGAAGAACTCGAATAGAAAATGACAGATCCGGGAGCCCAAGGACAGTCTCATCCTACCGATGTTCTTCTCCTAGTGTTCCCTAGCCTAAGGTAAAAGTATAATTAATAAACTGCGACAGGAAAATAAAGTAACAGTTATTGAGCACCCACCAAGTGCCAAGCAGCGGGGCGCGTTCCCGTAGTGTGCATCGGACTGCAGGACGGGAAGTAAAGGGCTCAGGTCTGGGGAAGGGAGCTCCCACGGCAGGTGTGCTAGGGACGCAAGCGACAGGGGGCTCAGCGGCACGCGTGCAGGGGCGCGGGCTCCACGTGCGCAGTCTCCGCGTCACCCGCTGCCCGCTGCCCGCCGCCCGGCCAGCGCCATGAGGACCAAGCACGTGAACTTGCTGATCGCCTTCGTCGCCGCCGTGCTCTTCAGCTTCTCCTGCTTCTGCATCTCCAGGTTGACTCAAACCAGTAAGCAGCGGGTGACTTCTGCCTTCTTTCCTGCCTTCGGGGCTCCAGGAACACAGGAGTGGCGGGTCGGAGAGTACAGTAGGGGGGCGACGCGGGAACCTGGTGGTCGCCTGCTCTCACGGGTATCTCTTAGGATACCCGTGGCGGTGCCCTGCATTCGTAGTGCCCCACACCCTGTCCCGCCGGCGGTTGCCCTGTAACGGGCGCCCTGGTCTCTGGGGCGGCCGTGCCACGTGCCAACTGGTCTGGCCCCCGCGAAAAGGTTCAAGGGCCGCATCTGTGACCCTTATCCCCGCCTGGGTCTTCCTTCTTTCCAGAAATGTGTGTATGTCTGACTTCAGAAGTGCTGTTACCCAGCCAACATCCTTCTTTCGTGGTCTAGGTTTTATTTTGGGGCCACACTTCAAAGCTCCCTCAAGTATTTTTTACTTTTTCTCAAAAGGGGTGGGATGACGGAGAGAGACATAACTGTCCATTTGGAGCACTGGTCTAGAGCCTGAACTTCCTCAAATGGACCCTGTGGCTGGCCTTACATTCTGAAACACGTGGAGGTTTTAATTCATCGTAAGCCATAGGAGTGCCAATTTAGAAAGCAAAAATAAGGTTGCCCACTTTAATTTGAATTTCAGATATTGATTTTTTAGCATAAAAAATTGCATGGGACATAATTACTTTAAAAATTTATTTCTTGTCTATCTGAAATTCATATCTAACTCGGTATCCTGTATTTTACCTTTCAACCGTAGTTGTCCATAGCATAAGTTTCTAGCGTTTGGACAGTGCAATTTTTGAATTTAAAACACAAAACCTATAAATTACAAACTCAGCCTTCCAAGAGTGCCCTTAGTTTGTTTTAGGTTAAATTTTCATTTTTCATATTGAGCATATGGATGACTTAGGTGCACATAAGTCATCTTGGTAGCAGTGTTAAGGTCCAATTTTTGAAGTTGCTTCACGTTTTAGTCCTTTAGTTAATACCAAATTTTGTCATCATGTACACAATATATCTACATTCTATCCTCCTTTTTTCAAAGATTATGAATGTATATTAATTTTTCTGATTTATAGGATTTCTGCTAATTTTTAATCATTTTATGCCCTTTCCCTCTTCTTCACTTTCTATAAAGAGCATTATCCATGTTTTATTTATTTTAGAACATTTGGTGAGGATATAACTTTAAGAATTCACATGAACTTCCCTTGAAGGGTATACTACATTCATTTGCTTTTCTGTTAGGAAACATGCCTTTCTCCTGTGTCTTTGCAATTCCACTGCTAGTCAGGGTTGAAATTGGCATTTAGCCTTCCCAGTGGTTTATGGCCAACCTCTGTCCTCATTGATCAACACCGAAGCCATCCGTATGGCTCATTAAATATTTTGAATAACATCCCTACCAACAGATATATCCTAGAGAAACTCTTGAAAATGTTTACTAGGACATGTACCAGAATATTCTTGATATCATTTCTTACAATTGTTCACCAACAAAAGAAGAGAGAAGTATGTTGCGGTATATTCAGTACAGAGGAACATTTTACAGCAGTAAAAATGAATGAACTACAGCTCAACTCATTAATATGGATGATTCTCAAAAGCATAAATTGAGCAAAAGGAGCAAGTACAGAAGAATGCACATGCTTGCTTTATTAATTAATGTCTAAAACCAAGTGTACATCAGCTTGCAAAAGTGGTGAAACTATAAAGGGAAGCAATGGATGAGTAATACAAAATTCAGGATTCTGATTATTTGGGGGTGAGGAGGAAAAGGAATTCGATCTGGGAAGGAAACAAATGGGATATCTAAGGCTAAGATAGTGGCGGCTTCATGGATGTTATCCTTTAAATTGTTTTGTATACTTTTTGTTATGTCTGATATATTTCACGATAAAACCTAACACACTCATAGGGAAGGTACACTCATAGGGAATTTAAAGGGCTTGATACGTAGTGTGGTTTGATTCTGCAAAGCATATGTAAAAGGGAGTAATCCGAAATGTGTTTTATGTTTTTAGCTTCGTCTCCTAACTGCCTCAGATATTCTTTCTTTGGGACCATATTGGGTAGAAGTAAGTGGATAATAAGCACAAAGCAGCCTGCCAATGCCTTACACCATGCCTTTTGCACTTCTTTTTACCCTGAATGAATGATGTACTTTTCCCAAGATACACAATACCATTTCATACTTTCTGCATCTGTGATGTTGTTTTCTTAGTCTGGAGTGCTCTTCCCTGCCTTTTGCTGTTTGGCAAAATTCCATACATTCTCTAAGTTCTCAAATCTTCTCTCTTCTCTGAAACCTTTCCCACCTCCTCCCTACTCCTCAGTCATTAAGAATTCCTTTGCCTGTTGCACTTTGAAGATAATTCCATATTATAATTAGTTGTTTATATGCTCCTTTCCCCTATCCCTTGTAGCCTAATTATCAGTTAATTTAGAGCAGAAACCTGATTTTATCCATGTTCGTTTACCTATCACATAGCACATGGTAAGTGTTCAGTGGAAGGAAGAATGAATATCTCAGCATGCTCCTATTACTGGAGGTGATTAGTGAATGAAGTAAGTCAGGTCAAGACATGCTCATGGCCATGTTGTATAGACCTTGTAGACCAAGGCAAATAATTTGGACCTTATTCAGTAAACATTCAGGAAACCATTTATACTCTTTGAGCAGTGTTTCCAGAAAACTAATTGGGGATTAGAGGTGAAAAACCACTTAAGAGACAATTGTAATAGTGCAGCTAAAGGCAATAAAACCTGAACTATGGTAGTATCAATGATGATGAGGTTACAAACAATTAAAGAAGTCTGTAACAGTGCTTCTCAAATTTTAATGTGCATACCATTCAAGTGGAAATCAACATGTGGCCTTCCGGATCCTTGAATGCAGCCTTTTGACTGAATCCAAATTTTACGGAATAAAGGGATCTGTTCTGTGAAGTCTGGATTCAGTCAAGGGGCCGCACTTGGGGATCTGAAAGGCCACATGTGTCCTTAAGGCTGCAGGCTCCCCACCCCTCGATACTGCATTTCTAACGAACTCACAGCTATCCAACATGGTAGCCCCTAGCTAGGAGGCTATCAAGCACTTGAAATGCATACAGTTAGTGCAACCGAGGAACTGAATTTTTAATTTCATTTTATTTTAAGTAGTTTAAATTTATATTTAATAACTGAAGTGGTGCAAAATATTTCTTCATTAAGCAAAACTTTACTGTTTTGGCAAGACTATATTTCACTGTAGTTATTAAAATTTAGCATCTGAATTGAGGCATGCTATAAGTGTATAATAAATACACGTTTTATAATATTTAGTATGAAAAAAGGGTAAAATATTCCATCGATTATTTTTATGCTGAAATAAAATTTTGAATACATCAGATTAAATAAAATACTATTAAATATTTATTTAAGTATTTCAATAATATTTTTAAATGACTTTCACCAGTTTCTTTTTACTTTTTAAAACGTGCCTACTAGGAAATTTAAAATTACAGATGTGGCTTGCGTTTTATTTCTACTGGAGCATAGTGCCCTGGACTCCTGTGAGAAGCAAGGATCAGTGAGTTGTACTTAGAATCTTTCCTTATGGGCAGAAGTCACATTGGCCCATTGCACACACGGACTGATGTTTGTTTTTATGATTTTGCTACAAAAATGCTCAATTGACTCAAAGCATCCAATTATCATATATTTCAAATATTCGCAAAGTAGTTTTATGACATTTCATCTTCACTAAATACCTCAGTGAGTATGCATGTGATATAAATATTTAAATAGAATATTGATACTTGAATTACCAGAGAAGAATGTATCAGTAGCAGATCTAAGATTAGAGATTATGTTCTTTAACATTTCCTTGTCGTTGTTTCTGTAAATACTGCCCCCTCTAGAGAAAACTCTTTCTTTTCATGTTTACCAAATTGATCCCTCAGGGACTGACCTGCAATTTGGAAACACAGACATGTTGCATCACCCGTGATATATCAACTTGGAACACATGATCCATTTTGCAAAGAGAATATTACCTGGGAAACCCTAATAACATGGGTTTATGCTTGTTAAACAACGTCTTCTAAAGTTTGTAAGCATCCTCAAATAGTAACCACTACATGAGTATTTAAGGTTTTATTTGGTTAGTTGCAGTTCTTTTGATTAAAGCATGATGCAGTTTAAGAATCACTAAAATCAGTTCCTGTAATGACAAGTTCATTTCATTAATTTGTTTATTCATTCATTCAGCATATATTTTGGTGGGGGCTATATGCCAGTCACTGTCTCAGGCATTTGGAATTTAGTAATAAAAACAATCCAAAGTTCTTGCTTCTCTCAAGCTTGCATTCTAGAGAGCTCTGGAGAGAAACATAAAAACAGTAAGTACATAATATAAAGTCAAGTAGTGATAAGAGATTTTATAAAAAGGGTAAAGGAAGAAAAAGGGTGTGCTATTTTACATTTGATGGCAGGGTAGGCTTTTCTGAGACAGCATCATCTTAGCAGGAAATTGAAAGAAATTAGGTAGCTCTAACCACAACAGGATATGGGGATGAACATTGGGTGCTGAGAACATTGCAGAAGCCAAACCCTTAAGGTGGGAGAGTGTTTGTTCCTGTAAGGAACAACAGGGAGGCTAGTGTGGCTGGAGCTGGGCTCCCTCAGCGTGAGCAGGAAGAGTAGGAGATGAGGCTGGAGAGGAACCCAGGGACTAGTCATGCAGGGCTTTGTGGGCCATGGTAAGGACTTGGTTGTTTTTCTAAGTGTGATGAGAAATCTTTGGAGGTTTTTGAGCAGGGGAGAGACATTATCCAATTTTTGCTTCCACCTATCCATTTGTGTACTCTTTCTTCATACAAGGCAGATGAATGAAAAAATATTGGGTTTCAACCCAAATATATCATCATTACTTTCATAGTTTTATATTTCACCTTAATTTTTAAAAACATCCATCTGGAATTTATTATCTTCTAAGCTGTGTCTTCTAAGCTTTATTGGAATTTCTATTCTTTCCCTACTAAACTGAAATACAATTTTTCTACATTCTTGTATCTCTAATATTAATAGTTTTCATTATATATTCTGATATTTGACTATCTAACATAAAGAATTATTTTTTTTTATTTCAGCATGTTATGGGGGTACAGATGTTTAGGTTACGTATGTTGCCCTTGCCCCCCCGCAAGTCCGAGTTTCAAATATGTCCATCCTTCGGGTGGTACGCATTGCACTCTTTGTGTATGCATATACCCGTCCCCTCCTCCCTCCTCCCTCCTCAAGAATTATTTTGTTTTATCATAGATTATACCTTTTTAGTATAAAATGAGTCATTTTATCTAACTTAATACTTTTTTCCCTGAATTATTATATCTGATATATATTATTATTATATAATAAAGTGAGGAAAAAGTAGGTTAAAGTTTAGAACCATATAAAGCAAAACATTAAAACATTAATAGTGGTTATCTTCAAGCAGTAGGATTACAATTGACTTTTTTATGTACCTTTTTATAAATTTATATAACCTATGTATTGCTTTTCTAATGAAATGTCTGAATATTTTAACAAAACAACCAAGGTAATTTGCTTTGTGCCCTCATTTCCTCTGGGCCATGTCTTAGTTCTCTATATCAATTACAATGCAAGTTCAGATGTGTTAATGTTAACAGGTACACAAAGCAACAGTGGTTTAAATGAGATAGCAGACCGATGGGGAGATTCTCCTTCCTCTTCCCAGGAGAGGCTTTGGGTTCCTTCCAATGTGTTGCTCTTCATCTTTAGGGCATTGTCTTCAACTGCATGATACAGGATGGGTCACTTGTGTCTATGTTCCACCAGAGGGATGGATAAAAAGAGCAAGAGAAAGATACTCCCATTTCCTTTAGGTGCTGGGTCTAAAAGGTGCATACAATGACTTCTCCTCACATTGCAATGGATTCAACATAATCACAAAGGCATTGTCTCAAAGGCAAGAGACTCTGATAAACATAGTCTTTCACTGGGTCGCCATGTACCCTACTGAAAATTCTACTGCTATAAAATGGAAAAGCATTAGGGGCTAACTGTGAATGTCTGCTAGAGCCTTCTAGGGGTAGAGACTTAAGTAGGTAGGAGTATCTTCCAAGTCCTGCCTTACTGCAGAAACTTCCTGGAGAAGGCATGAAGAGAGCCTCACGAGAACAGCTGCCCCTCTATCTCTCCAGTACTCTTTTTTTGTGATCCTTAAAGACCTCTTACTGAATCTCTATCCCATTCAGTTTCCTGGAGGACTCTGCTTTGCCTTGCCCCATTGTGCAGCCTGTCCTCCCGTGGAAGCCAGGGAACAGCGAAGAGCTCCTAGGGAGAATATGTGGCCATTAATCACCACTTACTACAAACGAAAACCTGTATTTCTGTTAGCGCGTGCACACACACTCACATATATTTGGAAACAGGGTCTCTCTCTGTCACCCAGGCTAGAGTGCAGTGGTGTTATCATAGCTCACTGCAGCCTCAAACTCCAGAGCTCATGCAATCTCCCTGCCCTAGCCTCCCGAGTAGCTAGGAATACAGGTGTGTGCCACCATGCCTGGCTAAGTTTTCTATTTTTGTAGAAACGAGGTCTCGCTATGTTGCTCGGACCAATCTTGAACTACTGGCCTCAAGCAATCCTCCCACCTCAGCCTCCCAAAGTGCTGGGATTACAGGCTCGAGCCACAGCACCTGGCCTATTTCTGTAACTATTAATGACCAGACAATAACAATAAAAATAAGATATCGAGCTCTTCCTATTTAAATCTAATAATTAAATATTTTTATTTCCATCTCTTTATCTGCTCTTCTCCTCCTCTACTTTCCGGTCTTTGCTACTTTAACCTAGAATTATAGATATAAGGTTTGTGTACATATATATAAAAATATATATTTTATATATATTATGTATTTTTTACATATATATATAATTTTCTTTACCATGTACATCTTTTTCTTTTTTAAGAGACAGAATCTTGCCATGTTGCCCAGGCTGGCCTCAAATTCCAGGGCTTAAGCTATTCACCCACCTCAGGCTTTCGAGTAGTGGGGATTACAGGCATGTACCACTATGCCCAGCTTACTGTGTACATCTTATTTTAAAAATGCTTTTGGTTTTATATTCCATTTTATAATCATTTTCACAATAATTATTTACATTTTAGTTCCTATATTTAATGGGTTTTGTGTGTACCTCTAATACTTTTATACCACAGTTTCCTATTCTTAGTTTATTTTGAATCCCCAGTCAGTTATTTAGAAAACATTTTTGAGTTCATTTCCTTCAAGAATGGTACATATAAGTACCCTTTACATTTACGAGACTGTTTTCCATTGCTTTCATTCATGAATAATGCACATGAATAACTTGTCTGTGTATAAAATTATTGGATTACAATGATCTTTCCTTCTAATTGCTTGTCCATCTAGCTCCTGTTGTTTTCCACTCTACTTTAGTCCCGTAAGCCATGCTAAGTCTCCATAACTGCGATCTTGCTGGCTTATTAAAGACAGCTGAAAACCCACTTGTTGCTGCAATGCTATTTCTCAGGAACATCCTCTCTGCCTCACCTCTACCCGCCCCAACCTCTACTCTCTCTCTCTCTCTCTCTTTCTCTCTCTCTCTCTCACATACACCCCCACCCCTCCTATGTAGCCCTGACTTCTTTGGGCTATCCCTTATACCCTGACCATGGCAAACACCTCACGCTGTCTGTCTAGTATTTTGTCTGGGACAGTAATGCGTTAGCTAAAATGACTTGACTCCCAAGACTGTAGCTAATTCTATAGGGAGCTCCACATGCAGAGTGAGGACTCCCCCTCTGCACCCCCATACCTTTGTCATCAGGGGGGCAAGAGGAAGTCCCAGGGACCTCAAGGCTCAGAGTAAGACCCCCAGCCCCAGCCTTCACACCTCCATCTATAGAGCTCAAGAAGGGCTGCAGAGTTCTTTGTGTCCCTGGACAGAAACACACCCCTCTCTCTTCCCAACATTCACAGTCTCAACACCATGTCCTTCCTTGAGCCCCTTATGGCTGATCTCATCAAACCCTTATCCCAGTTTCAGATGCCCAGGTTACTCCCCGTCTTCTGCACTCTAATCCCCACGTGGCTCTGCACATCGTGTCCCCCACCTTTCCAATTCTACGTCTCAACTCTTCCCAGTGCCAAAGAGCCTTCGTGCCCTCCAGAGTTCATGGTCAGTCAATCATTAAAATTGCCTATGGCTTTATCCTTTTCTCTGAGGTTCCTTTCCCCATGTCGATCTCACTGAAACCTCGCTCTTCCTTGAGGACACTACTTCCCCTGCTGCCTGTCTCAAGTGGTGGCTGTTTTCTCTCCCACACCGCTAGTACTGAAGGCTGACCAGTGACCTCAAGTGAGCACTTAAGCCTTCTTCAAAATCATATTATATCTCTTTGGCCCATCATCCTCCTACTTTCCTAGAATATTATTTCACATTTCTTTCTTTTCAAGTCTCTAATACCTCTTCTGTCACTCTCAGTCCATGACTAGGCTTCCTATTTCATGGAGAAATAGGAGCTGTAAGAAGAGAGCTTTCGTAAGTTCCATTATCAGCTGGACATGGTGGCTCATGCCTGTAATACTGTGCTTTGGGAGGCCTCAAAGGAAGGATTGCTTCAATCCAGGAGTTTGAGACCAGCCTGAGCAACATAGCAAGAACCCATCTCTACAAAAAAATTTTAAAAATTAACCAGATGTGGTGGTGCCTACCTGTAGTCCTAGCTGCTTGGGAGGGTGAGGTGAGAGGATTGCTTGAGCCCAGGTGTTGGAGACTGCGGTGAGCTATGATGGCACCACTACAGTCTCCAGCCTGGGTGACAGAGCAAGACCCCAATCTTTGTTTCCCCTGCAGTCTGATTTTCCCACAGCAGCTAAAACGATCCTGTTGAAATGTAAATCAGATTATGTGACTGTGTGCTTGTAATATTCCCTCAACTCCTTGTTTTGCTTAAAGTTAAAGCCAAAGCTCTTACAAAGGTTATTTTGTTTTTTAGCTTCATCAGCCATGCCATGGTTGAATGTGTCTCCTTCAAAATTCAGGTGTTGTTAATGGGCAGAGGGCAACCCCCTTCCAAGAGGGCAACCCTCACCAGGTAACTGACTCTTGATCTTAGATTTCCCAGCCTCCAGAGCCTGGGAGAAAATAAATTTTAGTTCTGTATAAATTACCAATCTCAAGCCTAAGACAACCTATTACCCTTCCCCTCCTCTGCTTCAGCCGCACTGGCTTCTGTGCTGCATCTGGAAGTAAGGGCGTGCCTCTGCCTCAGGGCTTGTACACTTGCTGTTCTGTCTAAAATACTCTTTCCCCAGTTAATTGCAACAGTTCTTCACTCTCTTTGTTCTGGTCTTTGTTCAAATGTCAAGTTGGTATCAAAGTCTTCCCTGATCACACTATTTAAAATTAAAACCTCCTCCACCATCGATACTCTGTATCCTTTTTTCCTGCTTTATATTTTTCCTTATTAGAGGATGTTTATTATCCTCTAATAAAATGTATAATTCACTTATTTATTTTGTTTATTGCTCATTTTCAACCTGTATATTGTAAACTCCGAGAGGGCTGAGAGTTTTGTTTTGTTCGTTGCTGTATCCCCAGCATTTATAACAGTATTAAGCTTAATAAATGTTTGTTGAATGAATGTGTGAGTGAATTGTGTGGCCATGTGACTATTTTGGTTAGCAAGATGTAGGGGAAGACTCTGGAAAGAGCATCACTTACAAAAAAAAAAAACCTTCTTAGACTTTAGCTATAGTCACCATGTTGTACAATTGTACAATCCAGAGCTTATTCCTCCTATCTAATAGAAATTTTGTATCCTCAGACCAGCATCTCCCCAAAACCCGTCTCCCCAGCCCCTGGTAACCACCATTCTTCTCTCTGTTTCCATGAGTTTGACTTTTTCATATTCCGCTTATAAGTGAGATCATGTGATATTTGTCTTTCTGTGCCTGGCTTAGTTCACTTAAAATATTGTCATTTTTAAAGGCTCACTAGTGTTCTGTTGTGCATTTATACCACATTTTCTTTATCCATTCAGCCATTGATGGACACTTAGGTTGATTCCATATCTTGACTATTGGGAATAATGCCGTAGTAAACACAAGAGTGCAGATATCCCTTCAACATGCACACCGTGGGAAAATTTGGAAAACAGAAGAGCACAAAGTAATAAAGCAAAATGTCACTGATAATCTCACCTTCCACATATTACTATTTTTAACATTTTGTTTTTTCTTTTCAGTCTTTTGTATATGTACATATATACGTACTATATGTATATAGCATATTTGCATACATGTAATACACAAATACATAGTGCTGTATATGTAACTGTATTGAATCATACATTTCACATTTTTATTATCTCTTATAGAAAATTGTGTGATTCCATTGCTACATGTATAAACATATACATATATGTTTTCCTTTGCAGATAATCAATTAATTAATTGTAGAAACCATATATTGGAGTTTGAAGATAATCTACTACGTCTAAAAAACAAAAGTGAAAAAAATAGCCAAGAGCTGATGAAAGTCCTGAAGCAAATGAAGTATGAAATTACAAAGGAAGAAAATTTATCAGTAAACTTAGGTTTGTGTTGCTTTTGTTTTTGTGTATAGTGGTTTGTTTGTTTTACGTTTTGATTTTGGACATTTAGATTGAATGCCTTCTGATTTGGGGGAATTTCCTCTCTAGAAACATAGCTAAATCAGTACTGGTTCCTTTACTGTGAGACATGTAAAAATTGTGTAAGAAACATCCCTGATAGACTTCCTCTCATCTTCCTGTAGTCTTACTGTGTTTTCTGTGTGTGTGACTTGCAGCACCATCCATGATCCATCCAGCAGACACAGCCTGAAACCTGAGCATCACACCTGACACCTGTCTCTCTCTCTCTCTCTCTCTCTCACACACACACACGTACTTCCATGGCAGTGGGTATGCAACCTCGTTGATTCATCATCCTGTATATCTCACAAATCTGCCCACATTTTCCATCACAGTCTCTGCTACACTAGTCAGGTCACCTTCATGCCTCATCTGAATGGCCGGTAACATACTCCTAATTTTTCTCTCTTCTCTCCAATCTCATCCGCACTGATTTATTGCTGTAGCCAAAGTAAAGGCTAAACTGTTTTATATGTAAACCTTCAGTGGCTCACCATTTCTCCAGGAGAAAAAGTCCTGCTTTGTGCTTCCCTTTGTACTCAAATCTCTCCGCTACTCTTAACCCCTGGCAACCACTGAGCAGTTCTCTGTTTCTACAGTTTTGCCTTTTCCAGAATGTCATGCAAATGGAATCAAGCAGTGTGCAACTCTCTGAAACTGGCTTCTATCATTTAGCATAGGTTAATCCAACTTGTTGTATGACCAGTTGTTTGTTTCCTTTTTATTGCTGAGTAGTATTCCACTGTATGGATGTACAATGGATGCAGTTTTTTTTTTATCCTCTGACCAATTGAGGGACATTGGGTTGTTTTTAGGATTTGGCAATTACAAATAAATGTTGCTATACGCATCCATGCACATGTTTTTTGTATGAAGAGCGTTTTCTTTATTTTAGAATTAATATATAGAAGTAGAATAGACAGAGCATATGGTAAGTGTATGTTTAATTTTATAAGAAACTGACAAACTGCTTTCCCAAGTAGCTGTACCGTTTTCTATTCCCTACAGCAATGTAGAGAGTTCCGGTCACTCTAGTTTATTATAGCCATTCTAATGTCATGATATCTCATAGTTTTAAGTTGTATTTCCTTAGTGACCAATGATGTTGAACATTTTATGTGCTTATTTGCCATCCAGATACCTTCTTTGGTGAAAGGTCTGCTCAAATCTTTTGCCTGTTTTTTAATCAAGTAGTTTGTTTTCTTGTTGAGTTTTGATAGTTCTGTATATTATCCTGGGTATATATCAGATGGATACATGATTTGGAAATATTTTGCTCCAGTCTGTGTCTTGTCTTTTCATTCCCTCTATGAGATTCTTCAGGGGACAAACATTCTTAATTATTGTTGATGTCCAATTTATCAGTTTTTCTTTTTGTATTGTTTGATGTATTGTCATATTGTATCTAAGACCTCTTTACCTAACTCAGAGTCATGAAGGTTTTCATTTATGTTTTTTAAAAATTTCATAGTTTTATGTTTTACGTTTAAGTCTATGAAACTTTTCAGTTAATTTTTTATAAACAGCATGAAGTACAGGTCAAGTTTCAGTTTTTTTCACATGGAGGTCCATGTGTTCCAGCACCATTTATCAACTGTCTTTTCTGCATTTAATTGTCTTTGCACCTTTCAAATCAATCAGCTGTATTTATGCGAATTTATTTCCACTTTCTATTGTCTGTTCCATTGGTCTGTGTATCTATATTTTATATAATACCACACTGCTTTGAGTACTATGTCATGTATTATGAATTAAAACTGGGTAGTGTGCGCTGGGTAGTGTGAGTCCTCCAACTTTGTTTGTGTTCTTCAAAATTGTAAAGACAAATTCTAATGAATGGCATAAATATGGTCATTAAATGTTAAGGGACTATAAAACAAAGTTATTAATATACAAAATTTAAGGAAGCAATATTAATCAAAGCAGCAGAAGAAACCAATTATAGCATAATTCAGTTATACTGCTTTCATTTGGAACTGGCAGTTCTATTGTCCTCTGGTCGTGCAGCTCATAGTGCTAGGCTTAAATTAAATACTACTTTTAAAACAAATATGAATCAATAATATTTGAGCTTAGATATTGAATACTAAGTTTGTCTGTGAATTAATTTATTAATCTCCATTTAAGAAAAATTATTCCAGAAGGAGAAAATTCCTATAGTCATAAACTCAGAAGCACTATTTTTTCCTCTCTTTCAGTTGAGAAGAAAGTGAGTACATTCAGTAAAAATGAAGCAGCACCTAACACATTTGAAGACTTAAAGTTCTTTTTTCCTCATCTAAGGAAAGAAGGCAGAATTTATCCTGATGTAGTCATAGGCAAAGGGAAAACAGGTGGTAAGAAAACTTAGAATTGGAAAATTAAATATAGATATTTTGATCTTTGGGGACATACTTTTAAGTTTTAAGACATAATCCATTATAGCATGCTCAGATTGGTCTGTAGATTACCAGCCTATCTGGCATTAATGTGGGTTACCAGAAGTCAGTATTTTATTGTCTGGAAGAAAATGATAGTTCCACAAATTTTGGTGACTTGAATTCAAATTTAATTTTAATACAAATGCTTTGAAAATAAGTCAATATAAGTCAAATATACATTAAGCATCTGCTAAGTGCTTGGCACTCTTTTTGGTTTTGATAGATCTATTCTTTCCTTGTTATCTTCCTATTTCCCCATTTTTCTGGGGACCAAGTTCAGCAAATATTTATAGAAAATGTGATGTTTAAGCTAAACCTCCAGGAATGAGTTCCAGTTAACCAAGTATACAAGATAAGAAAAAGCTCTGGAGTTTGAAGTAGGGATGTTAGGCCAAGTCTCACGATACCTGCCATTCCCATAAGCCTCATACACTCCAGTGAGTCACTGTAGACCAGACCCATGGCCTGTTTTTACATATAATTTTTACATACAATTGTTTTTACATACAATTGGAACATAGCCATGCTTATTCATGTATCAATACTTATTGTCTATGTCTGCTTTTGTGCTACAATGGCAGAGTTGAGTAGTTGCCATAGAGATGGTGTCACCCAAGAGCCAAAAATATTTACTATTTGACCCTTTATGAGAAAGTTTGCTGACCTCTGCTCTAGGCAGTTCCTTGGGACTATGTAGTGATTGTTGTGTATCACATGTCTCTGACACAGTATCCAAGGCTATTGTGTTGGGTGGGATGCCAGATGACATTGTGTAACATCTATTGAATTTTTACTGTGTTCCACTTAGTTCTATAGTTTCTTTCATTATCTCATTTAATCACCATAACCCGATGCAGTAGGGCCTATTTTTGTCATCTCTATTTTATAGCTGAGAAAATAGAGAGATTAAGGAACTTTTTGAATGCGCATTTGTAAAACACTTTAACTTCCTGAGATTTCCTCTTAGGAGGAATGTTGCATATTTAAATATGTACACATACATGTATACACATGTGTGTGAATGTGAGTATGAGAGAGTGCATGCTAGACAAAAGCTATAAGTTTGTAAAAGAAGGAGAAGTTGAAAGACACAGAAAAAAATACATAGAAACTGTAAGAAATTAGATACCAAGAATAAACAACCTTGGATAAGCATCCGCAACTATATGCAGAAGCCCAATCTGTAGAGTGAAAGGAAGGAGAGAGAGGGTGGTGGTTGGGAGGAGCAATAGAAACTCCTTATGAGGGGGAGTGATCACCCAGTGATCAGAGCTCTGTTAAATCCTAAGTAATTTTCTAATTCCCCAAATATTTCCTGATCTCCAGCCATATGCATATATTTGCATATATTTCTAAATATGCATATATTTGTCCTTTTGAGGCCCCTTTGGTGGCTTTTCTCAATTACCAGAGGCAACTGGAGGGAGATTTTGTTCCTGGCAACTAAAAGATCCTAACACATAAAACATATGCAAAAGTATTGAAGCCCTTGGCATGGCCTCCTGAGGAATCCATCATAGTCCTATTTATTCTATATTCTGAATATATCTCAGATGATTTCTGCTCTCTGTAGCCCCCTATAACTATTTTTTTTGATTGAGCCCCTCATCATTTCTTGACTGGTCTATTGAAATAGACTTGTAATTTTCCTCATGGATTTAGTATGGCTAAAGCGAATCTATTCTTCATACTTTCCTCAGAGATAAAATTCATAACAGATATGATTAACTCTTGCTTAAAAACCCTTCCATAGATCCTCAGTGCACATAGGATGAAGTTAGCTCCTTGACAGGGTATATGCACAATAGGTTATATCTTTTAAATCTCAATTTCTGCCACTCCTCTCCTTTCCAGCAAACCCAAATCACTTATGGTTTTCACAAATAGGCCAAATCTCCACGTATTTTTCGTGTGTTGATCACTGCCTATGATGAACGCCGTCACCTCCTGTCAACCCACAACGGATTGTCATGTGACTCCCTTATGCTATATGACTTTTCAGCTTAAATAACAATTTCTTTGTAAAGTCTTTCATGTCCACTTATTTAACAAGCTTCTCCTCTGTTCTGGGCACTTGTTAGGCCCTGAGGACATAATGGTGAACAAGACATGGACCCCACCCTCATAGAGACAGATGATACATTAATTATAATGTAAAGTAACCTGAGGAAAATACTAGCGGGGGTGGGGGGGGCCAGAAACCTATACTAGGGGAATTAGGGAACACTCTCTGGAGGCAGTGACATGAAGGGAAAAATAATTGGAATAGGCTAAGTAGGGAAGAGGTAGGTGGTGGACAGTGGAAAAGTAGATGATGCTCATCCAGGTAGAGGAAAAGAAATGTGTGAAGGTCCAACAGCAAGAAGGCCTAGAAAGAACGTGTGACTTGCGTGCACAAGGGAGGCTGGAAGTCATCAGTAACAAGACCAGGGACAGAGGCCCATTGATGAAGGGACCATTCATTTACTCACCCCAAACTTACTGGCATTACTATGTGTTGGTCTTTATATTAGTGCTGGATTTATTCTATAATGTGAGAAACAGACAAGCAGCCTGCTCTCACCAGACTGACATTCTATTAATAGTCAGGAATGAGTAACAACACAGCTGACCCACTCAGCTTCATTAGAAAAGGGTAAGTATAAATTTCTGGTCAAAGTGACTATTTAGTTGAACTCTGGAGAATGAGTAGGATTGGCAAAGGGAACCAGAGGAAGAGGAGTGTTGTAGGCAAAAAGGAATGGCATGTGCAAAGGCCTGGAGGTGAGAGATGGTATGTGGTCAATTTGAGAAGAGGAGGTAGTTGAAACAGAAGAGACAGGATGGAAGCAGTCACTAAGGGCCTTGTAAACTCTTATAAATGCATTCTTTATCCTAAGGCATGGGAAGCCATTCTAGGAATTGCATTTATAGTGGATCCCTCAGCTTGAAACTTGATTCCTTCCTCACACCATCCATAATGATGAATTCCAGATGCCTTTCATTAAATATGTAAGGCAAACAATAAGCTATCTACAAGACAACTCAGGACAATATGTTTACGAACTGAAGAGAAGCAAAGATTTCTCAACAGGACTCAAAAAGCATGAACTATAAAGGAAATGATTGATAAATTGTACTACATTAAAATTAAGAATTTCTGTTCATCAAGAGGCAAAACACCGAAAAGGGAACCCAGAGAGGGAGATGATATTTGTAACACGTATAAATGACAATGGGCTTGTGTTCAGAATATATAAAGAGCATCAATAAATCAATAAGAAAAATGCAGTCAATTCAATAGAGAAATGGGCATGAGCTTAAACAGAGATTTCACAAAAGAGAATGATATCCAAAGTCCAGTAAACATATGAAAACATGTTCAAACTCAATAGTAATCAAGGAAATACTGATTTTTACTGTTATCAAAGTTCAGTAGTTTTTCTTAAATAAATACTTCTCAGTTTGTTGTATACCAGGATTCTGAAATGATTATTTTGACAATTTTTTTTCAGTTTTATTACTACTTTTTAGGAAGAGGATTTTCTGAGTTCCTCATTTAGCTATTTTGAAAGTCCTTATCCCCATCTTCAAGGTGGGGAAATCGAGCCTGGAAAGGCTGTGCATCTTGCCTACGCTCATAGAGCCAGGCACTGGTACAGGCAAGATTGAGTTTGGACGGACTTCCTTAATAAAATCTTAGTATCTATCTAGAATAACAGGGACCTGTTCTCCCCAGTGTTCCAGTCATTGTTGGGCAATAAAAGTCACTTAGGGGCATGGATTCATTCCATCAAATCATTTAGAATTACTTCATATATTTTTTTCATAGATGAAAATATTTCATAGTATTTTTCTTGCTTTGGGCTCCAGTGTCTTTTTAGGAAGAAGAGTAGAGAATTGGCCAATGTGTGACATTTTGTACCCAGTTAGATGAAAGCTATAATAAGTGGTTAGTTTTATTTTCACTACACCAAAATCTATTTATTTATTTTTAATTGCTTTTATTTTTAATTATTGTTTGGAGGCTATTTAATGCATTTACTAACAATCCACTGCAAATTGGAATTTCTTCAAACAGAAAATGATATAGGTGATAAAAATTAACATAGTTTGAAATTATTTTTGTAGTACAGTTTCAAACACTCTTTTTATGACCGTAAGACTAACCCAAACATAGAAATAAGCATCGAATTAATGCTAAGTTGTCTTTTTCTCCGTGGTGTGAAATGATGATGTCATACTCCCCTGTCTGCAGTATCTTTCGCGCTGGGTATTCCCACCGTCAACAGAGGAAATTATACTTACCTGAAGCAAACATTGACCTCTGTTATCTCCAGGATGACACCTTCAGAAGAGAAGGACTCTGTGGTGATTGTCTCTATTGCAGATGTATGTATGAAAAATAAGGAGCTCCCCTTACTCTGACCCTATGATCTTCAAATTCCCTTCCTCAATGGTAATCACTGAACTACTTTGAAAAGTTTTTCTTAAATTTAAAAAGGCAATCCATAGATACCTTTTTTGGATAACAGACAATGTATTTAATATTTGTTTGATACCACTGAGAAGGAGTTAACTCTGTAAATCTAAAAACATAATGGTTTAATATGGGGCATTTAATATTGTTTAATTTGAATTGCATTTAATATACAATCCCGGCTTACTCTACGGTACAGAAATTACACACACAAAAAACATCATATTTCATGCATGGTAATAAAATTTGCCAAGCCCAATAAAAGGTTATCAAGAGATAATCAAGAGATAATTTATATGAAGTAACAATAACTACCATTAATTGAGGGACTGCTTCTTATTCCCAAGAGATCGAGGATTTTTTTATAGACATTATTTATTATCTGATTTATATGCCTGTAAAGTAGGTGTTACTATCCTGATTTATAGATAAAGAAACTAGAGCTTAAAGAAAGTAACTTGCCCAGTAATTCATAAAACAGATTCAAATCTAGGTCTTTCTAATGGCTCCAAGGATGTCTATTTTGCTCATAGCACCACTTAAAACTACAAAATACTGTGTGAATATTAACACCATAAGACATTTGGGAGAGAAATTTGGCAACATGTGTCAAATTTAAAATGTATATATTCTTTGTCTCAGAAATCCCAATTCTGGGAACTTATCCTAAGGAGATAATCAGACAAGTGTTTAAAAACAATAAAAATACGACAGCATAGTTTGGTAGTTGAGAACACAGATTTTGGATTCTGGTTACCAAGGTTCAAATGCCAGCTTCTCCACTTGTGACTTGTGAACTTGCACAACTTATTTAGCTTCTCTATGCCTCGATTTCCTTATCTGAAAATCGTGATGGTAATATTGCCTGTGTCATAGGGTTGTTTGCAGATGAAGTTAGCTAATATATTGAAAGTACTTAGAATGCTGCATGGCACAGAGTAAGAACTCAATCAATAATTATTTCAAGGATTTTCAGTGCACTGTTGCTTTATGAAAGTATAGTATTGGAAACAAACAAAATATCTATCAACAAGAGTCTCATTAAATACTTTGCTATGTATCTCTACAAGGCAATACTCTGTAGGCATTGAAAGAGGAATAAATATCTGTACTCACTGATACAAAGTAATGTTCATATCATGTTGAGTGAAAAAAAGTTGTAAAGCATTATGTTTAACATGTTATCTATATAAAATAAGATGGACGGAAGAGAAGGAGGGGGAATAAGATACACAGACAGATGAAATGCATAAAGATAAAAAGAGAATGAGCAAACTTGGAATCATGGTCTCTGAAATGCAAATAATGGCTATCTATGAATGCTGGGAATTAGAGGAACATTTGTTATCCTTTCTTTATTCTTTTTCTTATTGCTTGAATTTTCTATAATGAAGATGCATTTGAATGCAGAAAAAAACTCTAAACAAAACAAGCAATAGAAGAACTATTAGGAAAAATAGAAATTAAAGAGTAAATGTTCTATTCCAGTTTAATTTCTTAATATTAAAAGAAAGCATGGACATAATCTCCAAAATGTTTTGTTATATTTTCTTATTTTCCATATTATAATCTTTATTTCTCTGCTGTTGGAACAATGCATATCTGCCCAAAATGTTTAGACTAATAATAATAATACTGGTGGAAAAATATAAAAATGGAATATAGAATGCTTAAGAAGTATAACTTTAGTACTATGTTTCAAATATAGTGTGTTTCAGTGTGTGACAAACAGCCAGAGATTCAACTTTTGATTAAGAACCTCGAGTACTATGATAGATTTATGTACATCATGTCAGATATTTTTAAACAAACAGCCTGAGTATATACATTCAGAGTTGCCTTTAAGAGTACTTAGATTTGAGAACAGAACTGTCTTTGTTCTACTGTTTCAGAATTTTATATTGGAAATGCTTATGGGCCTTGAGGATGCATCTTATAAATGCCATCAGTTATTTAAAAAAAAAAATCATCCCAAGAGGGTAAACCATCAAGAGCTTTTTACAAATGAGTCTGTCATTTAATCTAGCACACTGTTCAATGAAGAGCAGGTCCACAAAGTTCATTGGCAGAAAAAAATTGGAAATCAAGCTGAGTAATACTGTCTGGAAAAATATGGTGTCATTTTGAAGTAAGCTTATTGTTGTAAAATACTCGTAAAATGAAGAGTAGTTTTCAAAAAGAATTGTTCTTTGAAATAAGCCATCCCTGCATGACCATTTTCAGAGCAAAACATTTTTGGATACGTAAGATTTTGTATGCTAATTTTTAAGTGTAAATAATGGATAGTAATATTTTGTACTATGGAAAGGAAAGATGAATGAATATTTTCTGTATTTAAGTCACATTTTTTCAACACATAGGTATTTTAAATTCCTCTTATAGAAAGTGAAAACACCAGAAATTATCAGTGCATAATGGTACTCCACGCATAAATTAGATTTATATGTGGCAAAAATGTATTAATAAAACTATGAGGCATGCTTAGTTTTAGTAAAATACTTTTTCTCCTTTTTAGAGTAATGAAGATTATTTACAATCTGTTGTTAGCATGATTACAAAGAAGTAAGTACTGTCTGATGAATTTTAAAATTAGCCATTCTTTCATTTTCCTATCCTATTTTTTCTGCCCAATTGTATTATTATTTTATTAATAATCATGTTCTTTTTAATGAGTGTAGCTTTGCAGAAAGAACCTATAGTTCTTTCTAAGCTGTGATTAAATACAGCTTATGATTTCTCCCAACTTTGCAGGTTATGTATTTGAATTCATATTTTTCATGCTGTAATTGCTAAAATATCTGTTCTCCATGAACTCTTTGGCCTCTGAGAGAAGCCTACTAGATTGTTTTTAAAACATTCTTGTATTCTTTACTCTGTGAAGTTACTTCACCACTTCTGCTTACAATTTCCTTCAGCTACAAGCAGCCAAAGCACATACTGATGAACTAATATGAAGTTATTTCATCAAGTGAGATGCCATGGGATGGACCCCACCTTTCAAATCCTCATGTTCAAGTGGGCCATACAACTTGTAAAAAACCAAATCACAGCAAGGAGGCTAGCACTATCACGGTGGTATGGGTAGGGCAATATGAGAACCTATAGAGGGGAAAGTATTTAACTCTACCTGTAGCTATCAAAAAGAACTTTCTTGAGAAGGTAATAATTGAGCAGAGTCTAAAGGTATAGGTAGACGTCCTTCACAGACAGGAGGAGAAAGGTCATGCCTGGCTGGTAGAATTGCTTGGGAAGACAGAGAGGCCAAGAGGAAGCATGCCAGAGTTTTGAAAATATAAATTTTGGAACATGGATGGCCATGATGAGATCACGAAGGGCTCCATGTGCCATGCTAAGAACTGTGCACTTTATGCTATAGACTAGGGTTGCAGTTATGGCCTTCATGCTGAATCTGGCTAACAGATATGTTTGGTTTAGCCAGCAAAGTGTTTTGCTTTGTTTTGTTTTTTTCTTACCAAAGACCTCTACTGGATGAGGCAAAGTTACTCTAGTCAAAAGAATTCCAGCTAATAACCGTAAAATGAATAGAATTAGGAAATCACCACTTGAGGCATGTCATCAAGTGACAGGTGGATGGGGAACGTCACAGGGAAGGGGTACCAGTCACTGTCCAAACAGGAAAACTCCTGGTAGTTCAAATAGACGGAAAAGAGGGAATTTCACACAAAGAATTGGTCAAAGCAAGTTTAAAAGGGCCGAGAGGACAAAGGGAGAAGAAAGGGGACAGGAGAAGCATAAAAGGAGAGGGGGTCAAACCCGGAAATGAGATGTTGGGCTGCTCCTGCCGCTGCACTGCGGGAACTGACCCGGCAGGTGCCGGATGGCTGTCTCTGCCGGAGCTGGCTTAACTCGGTCACTCCTGCCAGGGCCCACATCACTGCTGCTCCGGCCTGGTGCTGCCGGAGACCTCACCAGGGACTAAAAGGAGGAAAAACGTCTTCCACTGCCTTCTAGTCTCTCATCAGTTACTGCTTCCCACCGGCAGAAGCCAACTGGTAGCTAGCTAGGGAGGGAACTCGCTAACACGCACCAGGCAGAAGTGTGATGAGGTGGGCTGAGAGCAAACAGGCGCAAATAAGCAATCAGCAGGAAGGGATCAAGTTACTCCACCTGCATCTCTGAGCAATCTCAGTACGACCGAAAGTTAGACAGTGACAATGATGCAAATGAAATACACAAATAACTCAGTAACCACATACTATAATTTTTTGAGTGATCTTCAAAAGGCTTGCAACTATGCATTCATAGAACCAGGAATCGTTTGTAAATCTGCCTTCTTTTTAACTGATTTGTTAAGAGTCCCTTATAAGGATACCAATTATATCATCATGGTAGAAATTACTTGTAATTTAACCTTTGAATGAAATTGTCAAGAGGACAAAACTTACTGACCTCTGTGATCCAGACTTTTTGATGATTGTGTATACTGACACTAGATGTTATTTTCATTTGCCTCTGCTACTCTAAATTGCTTCACCCAGTCTTGTGGTTTAAAGTTATACAAATTCACTTAAAAATTTAAACATTGTTTCTAATTTTTATCACAAAGCAAGCAACCATACCAGTATTTTCTACTTCCCAAGGAACATATCAGAATTAGTTTTAAAAAACTTTCCATTTGATATACCATAAAATCTGAGGGCAGCCAGTAAGACTTCCATCCCCTTCTCTCTCCCATTTATACCCCCCCGCCCCCCCAAAATAAAGAACAGGGAGCTCTTCCACTAATGCATAGAGGCTGGGAAGAATTCCAGCATGTATTTTCAAAATTCTTTCTCCAAAAGGTATGTATTACTATTCCAGTTTTATAGATGAGGAAATCGAAGGTCATAGAAAGCAAACTACTTGGTCAAAGTCAGTAAGTGAAAGAAACAAAATTGGCACAGAGAGTTTTCGGGGTCTAAAACCCACATTCTCTCTAGCATAGTATGTTAATACTATTCCCACCCTATGTTCATGTTACATACTCATTATAGAACATGCACTTTCTTCCGTGTGTGTATTCGTATGTGTTTATACCTACTCACACAATCCTTGATTTGCAAGATAGTGTGGGGCCATGAAAATGATTGTGCAAGTTGAAACTATGTGAGGTGATACTAATAATCACTGGGCAAAATCATAATTGTTCCACGACGTTTAAACATTTGTCAAAGTATTACTCTCTTATTGTCAACTATAAACGTGTAGAAAAATGAAAAATACCGTAAAGATCACAATATTACACTGTCACTTAAAACATTAGAATTATTGAGTATCAAAATATTTTATTTCTTTTAGAAAATTTGACAAGAGTAGTTTAAATTGTGCTTGCCTCCTTCTTGTCGTATAACTTAAAATACAGAGCAAACATCTTTTCATACTTTGGCAAATTGTTATACTCATTTCTAAGTTTGGATCAGGTTCCAACATTTTATATTATCATTTGCATTTTCAATGTCATGAAATATCTCCGAGAGTTCCTTTAACGTGAAGTTGTTTTAGCAGTGTCACTTCCAATGTAACATACTTTTCGACACAACCGTTTTCCTCATTTATGTCATTTAAGTTCACCTTCACTAAGTTCCCTTTGTTGCGTATCTAAAACCTCTCAAACAGCAAGTGTCAACATTCTCGTGATCAGCTGTTTTATAATCACATCCAAATTCACTTCCAGTGTTCACTTTCTGTGCTTTCGTCTGTCAGCCAATTCCCTCTTTTGATTACCCATTTTTGTTAAATGTCATGTGAGTTTGTTTATTACTGGGAGACGAGGCAACACAACGACATGTTTTGTGGTCTGCAAGTGAACCGAGTAACAGATGCATGGTGACCATTCACCAGCAAACTTTGAGAGAAGTGATGTGATTGGTTACTGAAGATGATGTGCATCTATTATTATGTAGAGATTTGTACACTGAAGAGCCAGCAATAAAGTTTGTACTTTACACAATTATTCAGAGTTCATATACCATGGTCACTAAAATTTTGACAAGGTCATTGGGGCATACTGGTATTATTTAACTAAAACATGGTAACTGAAATTTATG
>CAUYSK010039187.1:0-25337 GCA_963575035.1 Avahi laniger | reverse complement strand
ATTAATAAAATGTGGTATATGTATACCATGGAGTTCTACTCAGCCACAAAAAACAATGGTGATATAGCATCTCTTGTATTCTCCTGGATAGAGCTGGAACCCATTCTACTAAGTGAAGTATCCCAAGAAAGAAAAAATAAGCAACACATATACTCACAAGCAAATTGGCTTCACTGATCAATACCTAAGTGCACATATAGGAATAACATTTATTGGGCGTCTGGCAGATGGAAGAGGGGAGGAGGGGATTGGTATATACAAACACAATGAGTGCGATGTGCACCATCTGGGGGATGGACACGCCTGAAGCTCTGACTGGAGGGGGGGGCCAAGGGCAATGTAACCTAAACATTTGTACTCCCGTAATACGCAGAAATAAAAAAAAAAAAAAAACACTCTCCCTCGCCCTCTGGCTCTTTCTCTCTCTTCCTTTCCTCCTCCCCTCCCTCCCATCTCTAAGTTTCTGAGGAGTTTCTTAGAAGCTATATTTTACATTAATGGTTGTCCTTATTTTTCATAACAATAGCCCAGAGGAGCTGGCAAAAATCCAACCACAGTTGCTTTTCTAACAATTTTTGTGGGCTCAGCCTTTAACCAGCTGTCTACGGTTCTCACCAAGCAGTGAATTAAACCAATACATGTGGGACTTGACCCATTTCCCATTGTCCTTTAAGGAAAGTTTTCTACCATTCCTTCATTTCATTAGCACAGCCTCTGTCTCTTACATAGCCAGTTTTCCTGGCCAGAAAGTGTCTTTGTATTCTCTCCTGGCCTGAATTTTGATCTGTACTATATGTATTCCCACAAGGATTTTCAATTTACTAAGTGAAAGATTTCCAAATATCCACTGAAAAGAGGAAGATAGTCTATTAAAAGGAACTCATAAAACCACGGGATAAGCCACAAGTATCATCCCGGGCTTTCTGGGGCCCAAGATCTTTTCAGTCACTAAAACTGCAGAGAAAAATATGGGCCGTCTGATAAAAGAAATTAAAAAGCAAAACTAGTCATGCACATAATGCGGTGCGTGCTTTACAATGGAATGGAACTCACAGACCCTTAAGTTGGAAACATCTAGGGAAACATTGCTTCTAGGCATTTTGGAGGATTTTAGAATTCTAAAATTGAATGTGGTATGTGTATGTGTGTGACCTTAAACTATATGTGTCTCATTTGTGATGAAGTATCCTAAAAATGTGGGGCCTTGATGTTTGAATAGTAAGTACAGCCAGGGGCTTAAAAAGCAGAGGCCATTATTTTACAGGTCTTTTTATTTTTATTTTTTTTAAGTGCATTTGAAACAGGTTATTTTGGGAATACATTCTGAGCAATCTTAATGATTCAGTTGTGCCAATAAAAAAAACTATATAAGAAGTTTTCAAAATTAGTATTTTCTATTTCTCAATATTCTTTTTCATTTTAATTTCAATTACTATTTATAATACATATCTGTATGCTAAAGAAATCACTGGTTTAGGAAGGCAAACAATGTTTATAGCACTCAAAGTCATCTCTAAGTGATTGCATTGGTTTGTTTTTCAAACACAATAAATTTATATAATTATTAGAGAGTGTAGTGTCTGTGTGTGGGTGTTGATATGCAACTAACATTCCTTCCTACACTAAACATGCATTTGCTTCTCTAAGTATTGCATCTGAACATAGGGTCCTAAAAGGCACAAATGACTCTCAATTTCATCTTTTAGATCTTCCCACCGGGCATCATTGTCACTGTTGGATAAATGTTTACTGAATGCTGAAACTGAAGCCAGTATTGAAGAGCTTCAGGTGTCCGTGGCTGGAGGAGATTTTCTCTTGCAGATTTCACTTAAAGAGAACACTATTGCTTCTAGGATAAAGAAGTTACTTTGTCTGGCATGATTGTTTTCCAGTCAGGTCAGGTAGGTTGTTGTGCTTTAAGCTGTGCTTCAATGAATTTTTAAACCATTTCTCCCTGCCCGGCTTTCAATGCCTTGAATTAGTGGCAAGTCCACAGGGGAAGAAATCTGGGGACAAATTATACTAATGAATGATTGCAGGTCCCTAGCTTAAGGCTGAAATAAACAACTTCGAAGAGAATCAGGGTGGGAGAGTTTAGGGGAGGACAGGGAAGGAAACACAGGTGAAGGGCAGAGGGAAATTCAAGCGGCACGTGCCTCCTGCGGTGGAGCTAGAACACCAAAACTAACAAAACAGTTCACGCAGCACTTTCATGTTTATTAGTTCACAGCGACTGGATGCAATAGAGAATATCGTGATCACAGAGAGGAGAAAAGGGACTCAGAGAGGTTGAGTGATCTACGGTAGCGGTAGCGGAGCTGGTGCATAACCTCCAACTTCGCCATTGTCGTCGTCATCGTCGTCGTCATCGTCATCATCCTCATGCCAGACCGTTGTTCTTTTCTCTGAGCACGCGACCGACCCCTGTACCGTTCTGCTGCGCAGTGTTTGCAGGCGCCGCTGCTAAAATACAGTCAAGGACTGCTCAGTAAAGGGGGAATGTCCTGGGGGAAGGAGAAACTTTCTAGATGTCGGGTAAAATATCATTATTTTTCTCAACTATAAATCGTATATAGGAACAATAAGTTCTGGTAGATAATAAAGCAATGACACTTTGAACATATATCACAATGATATGTAGAGTGTTTGAAATATAAAATAACAACAGCAATGATGAGGTAGCAGCACAACGTGCCAGGCCTCTTACGTGCGCCTTAGACTCTATGAGGTGAAATCTGTGACGACCCTTTCACAGACGAGGAAACGGAGGGGTGTGAAGTTCAGTAACTTGCTCGAGCCATACAGCCGGCGAGCTGTAGCATCCTGCGGCATCCCAGCTCCGAGCACACCATTTAATTGTATGTATTAATTCCAAAGCAAAGTAATTCTAGGTGATTTATTATCAGTTCGATCACTTTATCTGTATCTATTTTATTATAAATTCATGTCACTTTATATCATGTGCTGAAGCTTTTTTAATTAATAATTCTTGAAAATGACTTAAGGACATCATTTCCCTTATGATACTTAAGAATATTTGTTGTCTATCTTTTTTAGTCACTAAAGTAAATAATAACCCTGTTGTAACAAAAAGAAATTAAAACATTACAGAAATACATTTAAAAAACAGTTACAGTCCTTAGTATAATAAACTTAGCTCCCCTCCCCCACCATAGTTAATACCCTTAACACTATCAACTCTAACTTTAAACCATCCCGGTTATAATTAACTCGCTTAAAACTTGAGCCCTAAGCGATCAGCAATGCGCATTTACAGTTCTCAGCTGATTGCGCCCATTTAGAGCCCTCCCAGCCATGACAGCAGGTAGGCAGCCGCCAGATGCATTCAGCCAGTGCGATGAGCATTTCGCCACAGCTTGTTTACCTTTTTCCCTCGGTCTGTGCTCTCCCGGGGACCAGGTCAGCCTCAGCACTGCTGCGCCAAGTAACTTTTGGGGGTTGCCGCAACTGTACTCAGAGCAGAGGGAAAGCAGGCCAACTGAGAATAGCTACGTGGAGCAAAGGGAAAAGAGAGGAAGGAGCACAGCAGGCAGACCAGGGGAGAATGCCTTCCTGCTCTTAAAGCAATCAAGAAAGCCATTTTCTCTTGTTGCTGGGAAACCGGCTCTGAAGACAATTCCAGAAGAGAAACTCCTAAACTGTTTGGGCAAGCTTAAATTCATCCAACACATATTAATATTACCTAGTATATGCCAGGCACTGTGCTAGCTTTTAGGATTATAAAGATGAGCCACCTAGACGCATTCCCTGACTCGTGATGCTTACAATATAATAGAGATGACAGATATTAATAGTCACCTGAATATAATGTAACATTGAAACTGCAATCATTCTTACGAAGGAAAATTATGCTGTAATATTTTGAAAAGGATCTCATATAGATTACTAAATTGCTATGTGCTATGAGTAGGGGGGAAAGTTAAGTCATTATTTTCGAGACTAACCTCATTCAATCCTTTACAATTCTGCGGTCGCCACCCGCCGGGCCGTGGACTGGTACCAGTCTGTGGCCTGTTAGGGGCTGAGTCACAGAGCTCCAGCCACACGCCCCCCATCCTGTCAGTGGAAAAATCGTTTTCCGTGAAACTTAGGAAAGGCGGGAGAGTTGGGGGTGGAGGTGCTATGCAGGCGCTCCCCATTGCTCACGTCACCGCCTGAGCTCTGCACCCTCGTCCGTGGAAAAATTGTCTTCCATGAAACCGGTCCCTGGTGCCAAAAAAGTTAGGGACATGACTGGGTGAACAAAGGGGAGAGTGGCGCTGTTGTGATATATGCAATCGGTTAGGGAAAACACCCCAGACATGCGACAGACTTGATTTTATGGATCCAGGGCCCAAAGCAATGCTGGGCATCTATGAATTTGCCCACCATTCACCTGCAGCTTTTTGATACTGATAAATAGCAATGCAGAGAGGGATCAAAGGGTGGAAAATACATGGCAAATGAGGTTTGAATCGGGCAATTTAAAAGGCTGGTATGTTTTGCATAACATTAGAGAACAAGATGAACCTGCTAGTACTAAAATGACAGTTCAAGGAAGCAGTTGCTGCTAGCAAAAACAGAAGACTAATAATTTGATTTCCAAGGCTTAGACCTGATACAGAAAAATTTATGAAAAAGGGGTTAGCAAAACAGCCAGCAGGAGATCAACTTCCCAAAACATCACCAAGGGATTTTCTCTCTCCCCTAACTTAAAACTTTTCCAACAATCACTGTTAAGAGACTATCCATGACTGCTCACTTGATTTGCTACATAAGATTTATGTGTACTAATAGTCTTAAACGATTAATATGTTAAGTATTACAATACATCTGTGAATGATTAATTCACTGGGCTGTTTACATTAATTTGAATTGACTACAGAGAGCTTTAAACTGTGCAGGGTACAGGTGTTCCATTAATATTTTAATTGACATTTATAGACATTTTAATTTTAAAAAGCTGGCATCAAGTTGTTGAACAGGACAATATCCTGCAATTTCAAAATTTTCTATAGGAAAATCTACTTTTGTTTATGTCTGAGGTTAGGTTTCAAACTTAAAATTTCACAGCATTGAGTATCTTCATAGGAGGATTTCCATAACTATCATTAGATTTTCAAATCGGGCCATGACTCAAAATATGTAGAATTATGGAAAATATTTATAGCTTTTGGAACTTTTTTCTGAGATGTATTCCCTTATAAGTATGAAATTTTCTTTTTGTATAGGTATATAGAGGCAAATTTTTTCCCACGCATGTATATGTATGCGTATGAACAGTAGAGTATTACAAATGCATAACTGTGTATGTCTAGGTGGGTGTAGGCATGTATATACAGATATAAGGATGAATAAATTTAAAATAAATGCAAGTGTATATGTCACGTCAAATGTTATAATGCAGCATACTTGATTTTATGGCTAAACATTCAAGGTGTTTACGGTACCCCCAATAATTGTAAACACCTTGAGAGTAGAAACTACATTCCATTTATCTGTTATTATAAATAACACCTTGTCCAGCATACAGTGTGTGCCCAATAAAATAATTGTTAAAATATTGTTAAAATAAAGTGAATTATTCATTAGACTCAGTCTAAAGCAATATATCTAAAGAAAAAATTGGAGTTGGTTCATGATTTTTTTATTATGATATCAGAAATACATGGGAACCCACAGTACATTGTTTGTTTGGTGAGGTTTTAACATTGAACATTATTGAAATATATTTACAAAGATACACTCTGGGTCTTTCTTTTAAACTTCTTTTACTCTGTTGTATGAGAAACATATTGGGAGAATTAGGAGGCCAGCCATACAATCCCACCTCCACAATCCAGCCATTGCTTTTCAAATATAGGAATTATACACAAATACAGGTTTTTCAAAAGATTTGACTAGGGAATAGAAAGAAAGAATCCCTGAAAAGGAGATGTTCTCTGCAAGGAAAGATCTTTGCCCTTATTTCAGGAAGTTTCCAACCCTCTTCCTGATCGCTTCCTCTTGCTTCCCTTGTTTTTCCTCCTTCATCTGCTTCCTTCTTTCTCCAATTTGGCCTCTTTCCCCTTCCTCTAGATGCCCATGAGCATTAAAAATAAAACATAAAAAAATTCAACCTAGTTTACCAAATCCATACCAAACTTTCAGATTTAAATATATATATATAATTGCATACTTAGAAGAAAACTTAAATTTCTAGTGTATTTGCTCATTTAACAGACAAGAAGACTGAGTATGACCAGAATTACCAATCGTCATTCAACTAAGGGAATAAGAGCAGAAGTTTTAAAATAATCTAAAAATGTTTATTTTCCCATGATATTTGCATTTTTATGGATAAATTAACCAACCTGCAAATACTGAACGATCCTCCAATAAGTATATAAGTTTTGACATTTGACAGACAATAAGTTTACCGGAGCTCAAGAAGAAAGAGACCAGGGGCTGAGTGGTCAGGGAAGGGGGATTTAGAGGGAACAGAAGGGGCTAAGAAAGGTGACTCTGTCAGTTTTGAGAGGGTAAGAATGTGCCTTTCTCTTTCACATATCGGCAGTGGATAGCTCACATTTTCTAACATGTAATGTACTTGCAATCCATGTTGGTTGAATGAATAAGCAGAAAATGAGATTAAGCACAAAAAAATCCAGTGTGATCTAAGTCAGGGAGATGGGAATATGCAAGATATTTAGGAGAATTAAAAATAAATCAGTCTCGCACAGAAGGCTTGAATAAAGAAGTAGTGGGAGGTAAGCTGGAAAAGTTGGTGCCCTTCCTCTGAACTTCCACAGTATCTTCAGTTCAAATCTATTACACCTTCACCACATTGCACTGTGAATGATGTTTCACTTTTCTGTCTCCCCCTGTAAAAGGGGAACTCTGCTTTGAGGGCAAGAACCATGATCACCACCTGTTAGCTCAAAGTTTAGCACAGGGAATGGGCCAGCAAGGTATCAACAAACCTATGATAAATGAGTGAATTAAGGAATCAATTTATATTATCTTGCATAATGCTCACAAAATCGTACACCTTGATGTCAGACTAAGCAGTTTGGTTTTTATCTTGAGAGTAATGAGTAATCAATTAATTTATTTGAGTGGGATCCTAATATGATCTAACTGGTGAGGCTTGAGATGCGAATGTCACGGCATAGGTAAGAGTTGGCGGCTGGTATGATGGGAGTGGGAGTGGACGGAAATGGACCTATGAATGTGGCGGATATTGCATGTGACCCCAAATACACACTGAAATGGACACCATGCTCCAAAAACCACTAATGTTCTTGTTCTATTGATTTGTGTTCAGCTGCTGCCTACGTTATAAAAATATCCCCATCCACTTTGAGTTCAAAATACCCTTGGCTCTTACCTTTCACCATCTAGACCTTTTACTTTTCGGAGTACCATTATCTAGGGCATATTTACACCATGTTCCATTGTATCTTTCAAGTCTAATGAGTACATATAATTTTATTCAGAGGAATTAAAAAAAAAAGCCCTATTACTTAACCTGATAATTTCCATTATCCTGTTAACAAATGCATCAACAAACAATGGGAAAACAGATCAAATCAGGTCAACAGACCCTGATTTAGAATGAGAAAACAGAATGTTCCAGCATTAACTCACCGTAAAATTTTGATATGAAAATAAAAGAATGCTATTTTAAGACAGTAAGTAGACACAGATCAAGAATACCTAAATTTTTTAGAAGAATCTTAACTGGAGTGAGTTTTTAAGGACCAACACAATAACTTCTTTGCCCTTGACAGGAAGTATTTCCATGGACACGATAGCCATCTAGTTCTAAAGCTAACCAAATCTGAACACAATTATCATGGTTTAGGGCACAGAAATGACATAAAATCATCAACTTTGCTTTACAAACATTCTACTTACCAAAGTTAACAAGTTCTTAGTAAATCTAGTCTTACCAAGTACTGAAAAAGAAAAGCTTTTCTAGGGAATCCATCTATTAGTTAGTAAGTCAACATTTATTGAGCATTTATTATGTGCCAAGGATTGAGTTAAACATGGTTTTTTGTAATTAATTGTATTTAACCTGCAGAGCAACTATGTGAAGCAAGCATTATTACCCCCATTTTATAGTGGAAAATGAGGATCAACGAATTGAGTGATTTGTCAAAGGTTGTACCTGTAACCCATGGAAGAAGTATGGAATAGTGACAAAGGATATGAGCCTTAAGAATCCAAAGCCCTGAGTTAGAATAGCGGTTCTACCTTTAACAGCAGTGGGACCCTGGACAATTAACTTACTTCCTGAGTCTTGGCTTCTTCATTTAAGACTTGCAAGCAGTTTGTATAATGGTTAAAGTATGAACTCTGGAGCCAAACTGCCTGAGTTTGAACCCAAGTGCTATCAGTTACTGCTTGTGTGATCTTAGACAAGCTACTTAAATCCACACTTGAATTTCCTTACCTGAAAAATGCAGATGATGATGATGATATCAATAAGAACTACCTCATAGGACTGTTATATAGAGCACATGCATTAACAAGATGCTTAGAACTATGCCTGGCACATAGTAAACATTATAGATATATGCGTTTGCTGTTAAAGTAATTTTTACCTTCCTCTCAGATTGTTGCAGAAAACATAAAAGAAACATGTAAAAGCACCAAGTTCATAATAACAAACATTTATTGATTATAAATCACAAAGTGTTAATGATTAGTTTAAAAGTCAATGACAAGGAGACCAAGAGGTAATAAAAGACATTTATATAATCTGTACTGCTATCATCCCTTTATAGAAATTGTCAAATGCCTGCAGGAGCGTGGTTCTGTGTTAGACAATGCCCAAATAAGCTGACCGATTTTCTCCGGGCCAAGTGGTTCTTTGGTTTTGAAGGGAGGGTCAGTTCTCCCTGACAGTGGGTGAGTTTGCACACAGCGCAGAAATGCTCAAAGTTCCACGTAGGTATGGGTGGACAACACGGAGCACCTGATTCTTTTTGAGCTCTGGGATCCAAATGTTGCCTTAATTGTAAAGACATTTCTCCCACATGGGAGAATTCGGCTCCAGAGCTCCTACAGGAGAATTAAGAAAAGGATCCCAGCTGTATACATCTTGTATGTGGGATTTGTGTTCAACTGCTATTAATAGAGGTTCAGAAAACAGTGGCTTAAACAAATTCCTGGTAAAAAGTCTAGTAGCAACCATCCAAGGCTGGTACCATGGTGTCACTGAATCATCAGGGACTAATCTGCTCAGCCATTGTGAGGGTGGAGAGAAACACTAGGATTATGGTTGAGATTTGTCACTGAGAGAACCCCAAACCCCAGATTCAACCACCTTCAATCCTTAGACTTTGGTTTATTAGCTTAGGTGAGGTCATGGGTGTTCATGTCAAAAAGGGGCTCTAAGTTCCTCCTGGATTTGTTCCACGAGGGTAGTTTCTTCCAGTCTAAACCGTGAACATTCAGCAAGAACAAGCTTGTACCATTAAGAGACCTGCCAGAACTAATAGTTGTCAGCTTCCTCTTGCTGCAGAGATTTGGAAGTCTGCTTAAATTTAGTAACACAGTTTCAGTAGTTACCACGCTAGGGTCTAGGCTCCAGAATTTAACAGTGCAGAAGGGGTTTCCATATATTCATAGCAAACTAGTGCATACCTGGAACTCAAGATGCTTTAGTTTTTTTTGATTTTTTTAAGACAGAGTTTCACTTTGTTGCCTGGGCTAGAGTGAGTGCCGTGGCATTAGCCTAGTTCACAGCAACCTAGAACTCCTGGGCTCAAGCAATCCTACTGCCTCAGCCTCCCAAGTGGCTGGGACTACAGACATGCACCACCATACCCGGCTAATTTTTTCAGCTGTCCAATTAATTTCTTTCTGTTTTTGGTAGAGATAGGGTCTCGCTCTTGCTCAGACTGGTCTCGAACTCCTGAGCTCAAACGATCCGCCCACCTCGGCCTCCCAGAGTGCTAGGATTCCAGGCGTGAGCCACCGCGCCCGGCCAAGATGCTTTAGTTTTAATGCCTAATGCATACAACAACCTTACAAAGTAGGCGTTTTTCACCCCAGTTTCATCTAATGCTTTGTAGATGAAGAAACTGAGACTCAGAGAGGTTGTATGATGTGTCCAAAACCACAATGATAATAACAGGTAGGATTGAGATTCAAATCCAGTCATAGTCTAGTTTGAATAAAATATATGTGGGGAAGGTACAAATTTCTTGGCAGGGTAGCAGGATGTTACTCTTTGCTTCGTAGCTGGACCCCTGCTAGTGGAAAGCTAATCCTTCCTCTGAATTCTCATTCATAACCTAACCTAAAGGGCGGGTCTAGGGCCAGACCCAGTATTGTTCTGAGCATTTTGGTTTTTTCTGTTTATTTGTGTTTTCCTAATTTCCACAATACATTTAAGAAAGCAAGTGTGTTGGCACCAAATCCATATGCTTCCCTCAGCTCCACGTATCCTTCCGGTCAGTATATTTAGTTCATATTCAGGCATAGAGCAACCCTTCAGTCAAGGGAGGAAAAGTCTGCTAAAAATCACTAATAATAACAGGTTTCAATGTCAGAGACGTTGGTGCACTCACCTGGCAAGCATAAAGAAAGATTGGCCTCCCCAGAAGTTAAGGCAATCAAGCCAGTGGTTGCTGCTAAAGGGGCTTAGCCAGAAACCTGGCCTGGCAAGAGTCTTGGGCCTCCTAAGTCTGTCTAGGTCCACAATAATAATTAGGAACAATGGGAGTATATTAGGATGTGAGCAAGTATCACCACTGAACAATTTAGTAGGAAGAAGAGGAGGCAACCAGATATCAAGCCTTAACAATCCAATGGCAGGGAATAAACAGGACAGGCAGGATCGGAAACCCCTCTGTGGTAGGAACATTTCAAATGGAGAATCTACATAAAGAGCCAAAGAGTCAGACACTATAGAAAAGCATTAACCTGATACAGCAGAATTACTCTCCACAGGGTGAGTTGTGCCAACTGTACCTTGTTGCCAGGTGCTGCGTCTTAATGGATCACTCAGGGTTTGTCTTGGTATCATCACCTAGAGATGGACCTTGTGCTGGGTTGCTCTAAAGCCAATCTGATCAAGCTAGGAACTACATTTTCCATAATTTCTTGCTCTGTGTGGTTCCAGGTTAACGTTCACTAAAAGAATGTGGGATTTGGGAAACAGTAGTAAAGTAGTGGCTATTATTCTCCAAAGGTCTCTGTAGTCAGATAGAATGACAGAGTGACACAGAGGTGCCCAGCAGGATCTAGTTTGCTCTCACTGTCCTCTGCTCCCTATCTAATTCTTCTTCCCAACTGCTGGCCCGGCTGCTTAACTGAGGCCTCAAGCCCACCATCAGAAGCCTAGCTGCAGATCCACAGAGGCAGTAGCTACATAGGATCAACAACATCCCATGAACTTCCCCTTGTGTTCCCAATTCAGGGACAGGATGCCCTTGACGTCTTATATCTTCCCTGCCCGTTCTGTCTTGTCCACCTGCACCTGTGATTTGGGAAGACTGATTAGTGCCTCTTATTCTGATCTCCAGCTCCTCCTTTTGGACCTTTGCTTCTTAAGCTCTCTCCACAGTTGCATAAGGTCTTTTATTCCATATACTCCTGGTGGTTGTGCTTCATTTCTAATCTAAATGGGACCTTGTTCATCTAGGAAGTAGCTATGTCTCCTTTTGTCCAAGAAACCCCCTTGTCTATCTTTACATCCCTCCCATATCCATAGAGAGGAAGAAAAATGATGAAGGCTGAAAAGAAGCTGAATTTCTCAAGTCAGTGGGGTGGATGGTTTATAACTTATCCTCTTGTACACACAGAGCTCTCATGATAGAATGCCCTATGTTTATTTCACCTCCCACCTTACACAAAGAGTAATTGAGTCTCCTAAATCTCCAGTGCAGGATGAGCAGAACCTGCCTTGATTTGCTCTGGCAAACAAGCATGGGCGTGGCTGCAGTGCAGTTTGAATAAGAGAATGGTCTAATGGCAAGGACAGTGTTAGAATAAGAAGAAAACAGAATTTATTTGTCATTACTGCATGTAACACTAATCCACTTCAAGCTAAGTTAAGCAAAAATGGTGATGTATTTCATTTAATTAGCAAGTCCAGTGATGTGTCCCATTTCAAGCATAGCTGGATCTGGGGGCTCTCTTATCATTTCTTGATATTGTTTCTCTAGAATTGGCTTAATTCTCAAGCAAGTCATCTCTTAGTGATGAAAAAAGATGGTTGTGGATACACATTTTACAACTGCTACTGCAAAAAGAAAGAACTGAACTACCTTCGGCATAAACTTCTAAAGAATGACTTTGATCTGGCTTGGGTCTCACGCCAGTTCCTGAAACATTCATCATGGCCAGCGAAAGTGGCGTTAGAACTGAGTCACATACTATATGTGCTAGAGCAAGCCTTCACTCCCACAACAAAGAGATTCACAAAATAATTCGATGGCTTCATGAAAACAGAGGTATATTTCTCTCTCGTATTACAGCCTAAGTCATATTCTGTATCAGTGGGGGCTCTATTCCATGGAATCGTTCAAAAATCTAGGTTTCTTCTATTTTGTTTTCCTGTCACCTCCTAGAATCTGCATGATTGAACCTGGGTGAAAGCACATCCATGCTCCAGCTTCGGGAAAGGGGAGAGAGCATAGAGGAAGCATGCCGCTGTCCTAAGGCCCCAGCCTAGAACCTGTATACATCGCTTTCATTTGCAGTCCACAAGGCCAATGCTAAAGGCAAGGGAATCAGGGAAATGCAGTCTAGCTACGTGCCCAGGAAGAAAGGGAGCGTGCACACTAACCGTCTCAACTCTGTGGCTAGGAAAAGGTGAAATATGTGACATCCAACCCATGTAGAATGAATTCCCCATGGAAAGGAGGATTCTGATACCTGAAAAAAGAAAACAGATGATGTTCAGGCCAAAACAATAGATGTCCCCTATAGATAATTATCAGAATGGTGCATTCAAGGACATGATGAAGTCAAGCATGGTGAAACGAGCAGGTCTCAGAACCAAGCACTCTCTAGCCAGCTAGAAGAGCATTTCGGACAGTGCGTGCCACAGAACACATCAGTAGTATGTAATGGCGCGGAAGAAAAATAATTTTCTCTTTACTCTTCATAGTTGTAAGTTCCAATGGAACCCAGTGACAAAAGACAGGTTAACAAGAGAAAAACATACAGTTTAGTAACATGTATATCTCAAGTATACACAGGAGATAAACCAGAGACATGAGTAAATCTCAAAGAGGTGGTTTTGAGTTCAGGTTTAAATACCATCATCTGCTGAAACAAAGAAAGAAGGGTATGGGGAAAGGCTGGTTACATTGAAATGCCCAGGAAGCACAGTAAACAAGGGTAAGGTTTGTTATGCAGATTTAAATACCGTCTTCTTTGAGTCTCTAGTGATTTAGTCATCTTTCTCATCTTGATACAGAAAGACATACCCTCACAAGTGGAGATTTACTGTATAGATATAAATTTCCCTTATAAAAGGGTAACTTATACTCTATTTTCAGAGCTTCTCCTGTGTCTGCATTTTCTCAAATTAATCAGCTCAAAATAATCCTTATACCAAAGAGAAATATTTCGGGGTGGCATATTCTAGTCTTCTACAGTCATATTTTAGGGTAGAATATTTTGGTCTCTTACATACAGTAACTTGATTCATATTTTTGATCCCCTACAGCAACTTAATTTTATTTTTTAAAAGAGATTTGTGATCAACTAAGTTTGGAAAACACTGGGTTAACCAAAATAAAACAAGTTCCTGAGCTACAGTAGTTCTCAGAGTCTTTAAAATGCTAATCTCCAAGTTTACAACATTTGCCAAACTGAAATGTAAGGTCATGGAGAATGTCACAGGACTATTGCCCACAGAACAAAACCACAGGAAAGTCTGCACTAGAGCAAGAGAAGACAAGGCACCGGGTTGCAAAGCACAAGACAGGCCACCACTACAGGGTTGGCAGGAAAGTTACAGCCGGATGACTTGGGCCAGTGGCCCCAGCGAGGGTAGGACCAGCTGAGCCACTGTCAACAATGAGGAGCAGAGTTCTGAGTGATACTTGAGCAGCAACAGAGTGGAAGCCAACTTGTAATTAAATTCCTTCTTAGGTTAAGCTCCACTGGAAGAAGATGAATTCTGGTCTCAAGTCTCATGAATCCAGCCCTCTAAAGCTCTGCTGCCCAATACAATGGCCACAAACCACTGTCCACTATGAGATTATTTAATAGGAAATTACTGTGGCTACTAAGCACTTGCAACAGAACTAGTGCAGACTGACAAATTGAAAATTTTTATTTCTTTCATTTTAATTCATTTAAATTTAATTAAAAAACTGAAGCAGCATAAAATATTTTTGTATGAAACACAAATTCAGTGTTTTGATAAGTATACATTTTTCTTTAATCATTGAAAAATTAGCATCTGAATTGAGTTATACTCTAAGTGTAAAACACACTCTGGATTTCAAAGACTTAGTACAAAAAAGAGTGTGAAATATCTCATTAATAATTTTTGGCCAGCCACAGTGGCTCATGCCTCTAATCCCAGCACTTTGGGAGGCCAAGGTGGGAGGATTGCTTGAGGACAGGAGTTTGAGGTTGCAGTGAGCTATGATTATGCCACTGCACTCTGGCCCAGGTGGCAGAGCAAGACTCTGTCTCAAATAACAACAATAATAATTTTTGAAGTGATTTCATGCTGAAATAATATTTTGAATATATCAGTTTAAATAAAATTCTTAAAATTAATTTATTGATTTATTTTACTTTTTTTAATGTGGCTACTAGGAAATTTGAAGTTTCATATGTGGTTTACACTACATTTCTATTGGACAGTGCTGCTTTAACATCTTGCAAAATCAGTTCCCCAAAGCGGGTCCTACTTCCCCAGGTTTGTGATGTCCTCAGGTGCCCTCCAGATTTCTGGCAACAAAGCAATCATGACCAACCACCACACTTTGGGTGAAAGTTGGGGGGGGGGAAGGAAACCAATCAGACAATCCATTAATTAGCATACTTTTGAACTTAAATCTTTTGTTTGAACCCATTTTTTCCTTTGCCTTCCTCATATAAATTAGTACCTGTCAACAAAAGGTAATGTGTTTGAACTTTACAGGAATGCATAAAATTCCCATGCCGTGCCTTTTCTAATGATAAGACAAGATCAAACAAATTTTCATCCCCCAAAAAGACAGTTAAATCAAGATCTAAGACATTTATTAAGTTAAAAAGTGATTGCCCTTCAAGCTCAATCTCCAAACAGCACCTTAATTCTTTTGTTTGTTTCTATATTCAGACATCAGCCACATTCTAAAACAGAGAAATCAAAGAGATTGAAAAGGCCAATTTTGTATAGACTTTATTTGTGAGCACGAAATATTAAAATTAACCAGTATGTACTGAGGAACTGTTCTGTGCCAACATTTAGGGACCTTCTGGACTAAGTGCCTCCCCGGTACCCATGTCCATATTTGTAGCCACGTTTGTAGGACATGACTCTGCCCCTCCCAAGCCCTACTGACGACGGGTTTTAGGGTTTGAATCCGACCAAAGCTGGCCAATCAGGATCTCTCTTTCAAATTTAGAATCTGAACAGACAAATTAGACTATACTTGGTTTCTGATGAGTTCTTGAGCTAGGAGATCTGGAAATGCAGAGGCTGGGACCGATGCGTGCAGGCCAGAGCATAGTAAGGTAATCTCTAATAAGATCCAGGAAAACTAAGGTTGGTGTACCAAAAAGAGTAGAGCCAAGAGATCCAGTATTCTGGGAAAAATAAAGCAAGTATCCTGGGCTTCAAATTTTCTAGTCCCTGGTTCCATTATCTTCCAACACATGTCTATAATTATTACCCTGTGGTTACTAGAGTCACCCTCAGACATTCGGTAAATTCCTCTTTTGTTTTGTTTCTGACCTAAGCTGATTTGAATGAGTTTCTGTTCTGACAACAAAGTGATCCATGCTTTAGTCAACCATGCACTGGTGCTCCTTTCCCATGATGAGATTATTTAATAGGAAATTAATGAACGTAGTTAATTATAAGAAATTAATAAAATGATAAAATGCAGTACCCTGATAGAAAAGGCAGATTCTGTAGAATGGATATTTTAAATTAAATTCAAAGAAATATATGTGGTAGTCATACAACAACACAACTGCTATTACTATATTAAAAGTGAAAAGAGATAACAAAAACAGGAGAAAAAAACTAAAAGGGGAAAAAAACAAGGCAACTCTTGACTTTTAAGAACTTTCGTTCAGCAGTGTGTACCCTTCCCCTTTTTGTTTTTTTAAGATCCTCCAACAAAAGCTAAGCTAAGGAAGGATCTGAAAATTGGGAATGTACGACTTAGCAAGCAGTTTGTAAGCATCTGATAAGAGCTCAACATGTTGCTGGGGAATCAGCAGAATAAAAGCATCAATCCTGACACGCAGGGAACCACAATCCAGTTAACAAGATAACGCCGGCACCAGAGTCATTACTTGAATGTAGAAAATTGAGATGATTACCTTGGGGCTAAGTCCCAGATGAAAGGTAGGTTCCATGGTATTCAAGCTGAGTAGAGCAAGAAGAAATGTGCACCCCAGGTAGGAGCAGATCCCCAGCCAAAGGTAATACACAGATTACCTTCAGTGAGGGAAAAAACTCACAGCCAGATATATAATACTGAGCATTAAGCCCGAAGAACGAGTTAGAGTTAGAAAGAGGAGAAAGAACAATTGAATTCTTTCTCAATTGTTGAGAAAAAGCTGAGAGGACGCAGATCATGATGAATATAAAGGAAGAGTGGGCCCAGGTAAGAGGCTCAGAGCAGAGACAGTGACTAGCAAGAGCCAGTGCAGTGCCCTGAGGTTTGGGTAGGGCAAGAAGCCCAGGGAGGGGACAGTAGCTCTACAGGATGACGAACGGTTCTGACAATGGACAGGATCTGAGGGACATGAAGTCCAGTGCCAACCCATGATCCCACACCCCCCACAAAGGCAAAGTCTGACACCAACCAACGCTCTGTCTTCAAACCACAGCTAAATGTTTGCATTTTCGCTATTGTGTTTAGTGTTGGATCATCTCATTGAACCCATTAATTTTAAAGATGAGGCAATTAAGGGCCAGAGAAGTTACATAACTTGATCAAAGCCATATAGTTAGTGGCAGAGTCACGACTAACATACAAATTTCCTGACTTTAGTCTAACTCTGTCCATTGAAAACTTCCTTTTCCCTTCTAAGCTGCTCTATTAAAAGTTTGTAGGGAGCCTTCCACACATAAATTCTCCCAAACCCAGCACACTTAACATCCTTTTACTATTCCCAGCTACAGACCTGGATCTTTTATCTCTCCAGGTATAGAAAGAAGTAAAAAAAAGAGGAAAAGATAACTGAGGACTGGATTGGTCAAAAGAAACATTAATGAGAAAGCAGAATTTGATCTGAATTTTGAAAAATGTCTGATTTGGATAAGAACAGGGAAGAAGGAAAGAGATTTCCAGGAAAATAAAGTTCCTCACTGAGAATGTGACATGTGGAGGTCCACATCTTGCAAAAGGATGAAGGAGAGACAGAGAGAAAGAGGTGAAGGGGAGAGAGAAGGAGGAGGAGGGAGAAACAGGAAGGGAGATGCTCCGGTCATAGCCTTCAAGTTGTGAAAGATGCTAAGAGCTCCCAGCATCATACAGCTGAATAACTATTTGTTTGAGACTATTTGAAAGGCAAAAATATCAATGGTTAACATTGGTTGGCCGGGCATGGTGGCTCACGTTTGTAATCCCAGAACTTTGGGAGGCTGAGGCGGGAGGATCACTTGATGCCAGGAGTTCAAGACCCACCTGAGCAACATAGCAAGATCCTCTTTCTACAAAAAAAAAAAAAAAAAAAAAGAGTGAAAAAATTAGCCAGGAGTGGTGGTGCATACCTGTAGTCCTAGATACTTGGGAGGCTGAGGTGGGAGGATCACTCAAGCCCAGAAATTTGAGGCTGCAGTGAGCTGTGATCACACCCCTACACTTCAGCCTGGGTGACGGAGTGAGAACCTGTCTCAAAAACAAACAAGCAAACAAAAACCCTACATTGTTTGATCAATGAAATATATTTGGAATTGTAAGAAATAGACTCCTTCCTGATGGGAGTCCTATTGAAATGCAATAACGCACTGCAATCAGTCTTTCATCTCACTGCTCTTCTGACTCACTCTTACCAGGTTCATAATGACCCTCGATGCCAAGTTCCTCTCCTAACTGGACCTGGTGACAGCATTTGGCACAGACCCCACCAGTAGTGTAGTATGATATTTTCTGTATCACTGCTTTAAAATCCGAAAGATTCTGAACTCTCAACAAGCAGTCGTGGGCTACACTACATGAACAAACAAGATTCAGAATAGTGTCTGTGGGATGATCCAATTTACATAATTTAAAAAGACACATACCCTGGTTTATGCCTGGGAATTCTGAAAGGAGAATGTACTTTTTATAAAGAAAAAATTTACGGTGGTTATTTCGAATAGAAGGAAGTGCCGAACAGCTCTGTCATCACAGGAAGCGGCTCTTCTCCTGGGGCAACAGCAGGAGAAAGCCCGTCGGTCTTTCTCTGCAGTGCTGCCATGAGATGATTCAACTCCAAGTACCTTTATCCCTGTGTGTCTTAGCTCAAGACTGTATGTCCCAGAGTGAGAAGCTAATTGACTCATCTTAAGTCACATCCCCTGTAGGCAGGGGTGGGGGAGAGGTGCAAGGCACTTCCCTTAGATGGCAGATCAGAAAGGACTTCCCCAAGGGAGGCAATGCTGAGTTTGTTACAGACAGGTGGGGACGGTCCACTGAGCAGACAACAGCAGATGTCACCAGCACATGGGACAGGGCCTGACCTGGCTCCATCTCTGCCACTAACCTGCCCATTTGTAACTGGGAAAATCTATTGAGCCGTCTGGGCCTTGTTTCTACACAGGGAGAGACAAGTACCTCTGGGCTCTCACAGCTCCAATAGTTCTCTGAGGGACTAGGTGCAAGGTCTCTCAGACTTAGAAGTGCACACAAACCACCTAGGGATTCTGATTCAACAGGTCTGGGGCGGCCAGCACAAGCAACCAGGTGATGCCAAAGTTGCTGGTCAGCCAGACCCAACTTTCAGTAGCAAAGCCCTACAGCATCATGCTGTGGCTTGCAGGTGGTGAAAACACTCAGCTAAAGTTAGCACAATATGAGCTTTGAGTAGTTGACTTTATGGTAATGATAGGACAGCTCAAAACTTCTTTGCAGACCCAAGGCATACAAGGAAAGCATAGACAGAGCTATTAATGAGGTTTGTCCTTTGTGAAGGCAAGCTGCTTTGATTTGATCAGTAATCTAATCATCAATCAATACGTCAACTGAGTTTATCCATATACCAATACTTTGAAGTATTACCAAAGAGAGTTACCATATTTGATACTTAAAAAACAAGTGATTTTAATTTTGGCTTAGAGTGAATACAAAAGATAATCACTTTTCATGGTTTTCATGATTAATGTAAACTTCAGAGAATTTTTTTGAGCCGTAGATCAAATCATTGCCCAATAATACCAAGATATTACCCAATAGAATTTAGCTCAGAAGGACCCTGGGGAAGGGCTAGGTTTTCATTTATGGCTATCCAGAGTTAAGTACACAGATGGGTTTCAATAAATAATTAATTATAATGGAACTGGGGTTCTCTAAAGTGAGTTGAGTACAGCACTAAAAGTATCACAATGAGTTTGTTTATCTAAGGTTGTATCTACATTAGGAAGTCAAATCCCCTTCTAATAAGTTTGATCGTATTTAGACAACATTAGGTATAATTTTAGAAGTCAAGTACTCTCATGTCAGACATTTTCCAAATTACACTTTCAGACTGGAAACCATATCAGAAACCTGAGTTGATTGAGACATTAATCACTCCCAATCAAACATTCCCCTCCTCTGTTAGTTTTCTTCCTTCTGTGTCTTCTTATGGGCATTACGGTGACATGCTTTGGGAACACAGAAGACTGGAAAAGCCAAATAAGATAATTACCTGCAAATTATTGAATAGCTTAGTGTTTTGGACATTTTGAATTATAATTCACCTGAAAGACATGAAGAAGTTGAATGTTTTTTTAATCCTCAAAAAGCAGCACTTTGTCTCAAATGGGCAGCTTAGAATCTCAGGTGCCATGTGACACTAGACAGTGAGAGCTAAAAAAAAAATAACTATAAGGGAAGGGCTTCTAAGTAATATGAGATAAAAAAAATAAATGAATACATATTTAATATGACAGGTGGTAACAGGGAAGCCTGGAAGCAGTCAGCCTGGAAGGCAAGCCTTTCCCACTTACAGACAGGAAGAGGGAAGCCCTCTGCATCCGGCCACAGGGGGCATTCCCAGAAGGCCAGCAAAGCACAGTGGAGTCTGGCTAGAGAAAGACGGGGAGCACCACCAGCATGTTAAGAATGGAGGGAGATGTGGGTGGGCTTCTTAAAGGGTGAAATGCTTACATTATTTTTCAGCACAAAATCACATAATAGTGTAAACATTTTCAAACTTTTATTTTTTAAAATGTTTTTTCCATAGAATGATTTTTTTCCCCAAAATCATTTACTGACTTTGCTTAGATTCTGATTTGAACAAATCAAGTAAAAAAAAACAAAAAACCATGTTTTAAAGCATCTAGGAAAAATTGAATGAAGATTGATTATTGGATAAAACCAAAGAAATGTTAATATTGTTAGCTCTGATAATTGTATTGTAGTTATAAGAAAACATCCATATTTTTTAGAAATACATATAGGTTGAACATTCCCAGTCCAAAATTTCAAAACCTGAAATGTTCCAAAATCCAAAATTTTTGAGCGCTGGCATGAGAGATGGTGACACCTTTGCTGTTTGATTGTTCGATGTACACAAACTTTGTTTCATTTACAAAATTACTAAAAATATCGTATATGATTACCTTCAGGTAATGTGTATAAGATATATATGAAACACAAGTGAATTTCATGTTTAGACTTGGGTCCCATTGCAAGATATCTCATTATGTATGTGCAAATATTCCAAAATCCAAAAAAAACCTTAAATCCAAAACACTTCCGGTCCAAAGCATTTTGGATAAGGAAAACTCACTTGGACTAAAATATGTCATGGAATTTATTTAAAATACCTCAACAATAGAAATAACAAAAAAGGAGATCTAAAACAATATAGTAAAATCTTGATAAATGCTACTTCTAGGTGATACACATATGGGTATTAGTTGTATTTTTCTATCTACTTTTCTGTATATTTAAATATTTCCGTATATTTAAATATACAGAATACAATTTGAAAATCAGTTCCATTTCAGTTATTGTTATAGCATCACTTTTATCTTTAATAAAGGACAGAGTAAGCACATAGCTAAGGAAGTTTCTATTAAAAATAGGAAAAATGGACTTCCAGCTTCTGGTCCAGCATATAAAGAGCCTGGGAGTTGCCATTCCATCCTAACAACAAGTAAAAGGCTGAACAAACTGAAAAATCAGCGACTCGTCTTAGATCCGTGTGAGAACGGAAGTTACTGGGCAAACCACTGCCCCTAAAATTGGAGAGACGGCCAGGCAAGTGCAGAGAATCACAGGTACAGAAAACTTACCAGAGGAGAAATCCATGAGCAGGAACCGGACCAGGGTAGGAAAACCCAAATTGTAATTGGCAAATTGCTGGAGGCTAACGTGGACAAGTCTGAGAGTTAAAAACTCCAGGGGACTCCCTGGAGAGGGGGCCACAATTTTGTGAATTTTACCAAGGATCTCACAGTAAATAATGGAGAGAAATTCCTCATGTTTCCAGCAAGGGCAGGGGAAAGTAGCCAATTTGAAATATGCCAGATAATTCTGTTCTTAATAAAGTCTGCCCTCAGGAGAAACTTTTTAAGTAGAGCCTAATCTGCTAGGCTGTTGTCAGAGAGCCTAACTCATCTGGAGGAAGGAAAATACCCAACTCCAGCCCACTCTAGCCATTCTATACCTCCTAAGGGGGTAAAAACAGAAAACAAAAGTAAAAAACTGTGAAGCACTTGTGAAGTTCACAGTCTAGAGATGCAGGCTCACTTAAAGACAGAGGCCTAATCACAGGGCAAAGAACGTATCCCTTCCCTCACACCTTACTATTAATACCACATTACAAAAGGCCTATGTACAGCAGTTCTTTTTACCTAGTACTATATCCAGCTATGAAAAACAAAATTACAAGGTATACTAAAAGGCAAAAGAACCCCACATCTAAAAAAACACAGCGAGCATCAGTACAAGACTCAGATATGACAGGGATGTCAGAATTACCAGATAGGGAATTTAAAACACCAGTAATGAATATGCTAAGAATGCTAATGGACAAATGAGCAACATAAGCAGAGAGATGGAATTTCTAAGAAAGAATCCAAAAGAAACAATAGACATCAAAAACTCTACAGCAAAAATAAAGAATGCCTTTGATGGGCTTATTAGTAGACTGTACACAACTGAGGAAAGAATCTCTGAGCTTAAGGATATCTCAATAGATATCTCAAAAGCTTAAGGATATCTCAAAAACTGAGAAGCAAAGAGAAAAAGATTGAAAAAAAGAAACAGAACAGAACATCCAAGAACTGAGGAACAATTAGGAAAAGTTTAACATACATACAGTAGGAACAACAAAAGGAGCAGAAAAACAAAAAGGAACAGAAAAAATACGTGAAGCATTAATGACTGAGCATTAATGACTGAGAATTTTCCCCAAATCAATGTCAAACACCAAACTATAGATCCAGAAAGCTCCGAGAACACCAACCAAGATAAATGCAATAATAATTAATTAATTAATTAATTAATTAAAAAAGATAAACCCTACACCTAGAGGGGAAAAACGTCTTAGCCATAGAGGAGCAAAGAATTACATTCAGCTTCTGCTCAGAAACCATGCGTGCAAGAAGACAGCGGAATGCAACACCCTAGAATTCTGTACACTGTGAAATTACTCTTCAAAAGTGAAGGAAAAATAAATACTTTCTCAACAAAAATTGAAGAAATTCGTTGCCATTTATACCTGTCTCGTAAGAAATCTTAAAAGAAGTTCTTTAGAGAGAAGGAAAATAATATAGGTCAGACAAATCTCCATAAAGAAAGTATCGGCAAAGAAATAAGTGAAAGTTAGATAAAAACTTAGTTTTATTATTCTTAATTGATCTGACAGTAGTTTGTCCAAAATAATAAAGACAATGGTATAGTCAATGATATATGCATTTGTATATGCTTATGTATAAGTGAAATGAATGCAGCAGTGATATACTGGACAAGAGGGAGGAATCAGAATTATTATTATAAGATATTCTCACTACCCATGAAGTGGTATAGTATTATTTGAGATTGGACTTGTTAGTTGCAAATGTATATTGCAACATCCAGGACAACCGCTAAAACATTTTTTTAAAAAGAGTATAACTTATATGCTACAAGAGGAGAAAAAATGAAATCATACAAAATGTTTACAAAAAACAGAAAAAGAGTGGAAGACAAACTATAAACAAAGAACAAGGGCAACAAATAAATAGCTACAAGTATGAGGAATAGATATTAACCCAACTATATCAGTAATCACTTTAAATATTAATTATCTAAATACACCAATTAAAAGACAAAGTTCGTCAGAGTGAATAAAAAAAATAAGAGTCAAGTATATGTTGTCTACAAGAATCCCACTTTAAGTATAAAGATATGTATAGATTGAATATAAGTGTACAAAGAAACTGTTCCATGAAAGGGCCATATATGCACACTTATAATCATGAGTGGAAACAAGGGTTGCAAAAAATCAAGTTTTGCCAACAGCAAAGTTAGCTTTGTGTAAACACAACTTTAACATGAAAACCAATATTTAGTAATAATGGGCTGTTTTACAGCTAAAATAAATCCATCTATAGGAAAGTATTCACATGGTAGTAAATTAATATTTGTTGAATCTTACTACTGGTGTTAAAATTAATTAAAATTTAAGTTTATTTTTTTAATAAAAGAATTATTAATAAGGTTTACTGATTTTCTGCCTGAAATCCCAGAGCTACCAAAGTTGTCTAAAATGAGTTTGTCAGTCATGTAGAGTCTAAAATGTTGTTTCTTATAGTTCAAGAGATATACCTATTGATCACAGTATTTACTAATATAAGGAAAAAGATAATTTAACTTGTGGGCTTTTAATAAAACACAGGTGCATTTAATGATTTATGTCATATTTCTGTGGAAGCAATTGTTCAGTAATCATTCGAAGGTATATTACACAACAGACTAAGTAGTGATCAAGCAATGAGTAATCATTCTAGTAGAAACAGACCAAATAATAGAATGAGAAACAGGTCTAAAAAGTACTATGGAACTAAAAAGAAGATACTTTAGGCTTGGTCCGTAGGAACATACATTTTTTGTGCATTGTCACTTGTAGATATAATTGCAATGGCTATTGTACTAATGATTAAACTTGAATTATTTTAAATTCCTCAGGGTTAAAATTGAGCAAAAATAAAAGGCATTAATATAGACATAGACTCATCACGGAAGTAAAAAAAAAAAATCCCTTAATGGCTGTCTCATTTTTCTCTAATACAAAATAAGGAGTCATTTATTTATTTTAGAAAATGTTTTCGGTGGTACCTATCATGTGCGAGTCCTCCTGGAACCCCTCATTGGTGGGTAAGAGTTACCCATGAGCTCACAGGGATGTAGGGAGTGCTTGAATGAGCCCTGGTTTAGATGGCTTGAAAGAGAGGCTCACATCTGTAATATCTGTCCACAAGTCTTTAAAGAGAACTATAAAGACAAATTTGTGAATCTTTATCACACCTACAACTGAAAGGTAGGTGGCAAAAAAATATAGTAAAATAAAGGCAGATAATAACTCAGATGTGACTTTTTACCATATCTCATAGAGTAGAAATTACAAATGGACATAATGTGCCATTAAAGATTTAGATGATGTTATCACTATAAGCTCCCCTTCAACGCTGAGCCTACTTCTCTCTGCTAACTTGAGGTTGATGAAATCAGCACTAAGGTGTCTCCATTTTGCTGAGTCTTGCCAAAATCTTTTCTCTGGCTTCTATACTACAATATACTTCTAAAAGTATATTATCTTTTTTGATATTTGATCTCCTTAGTTCTAGTTGCTCCAATCAGCCCAAATGTGTGAATGTTTCATTTTTCTGGACACTTCCAGTATAAAAATATGTCTTCACCTAGGACATAATCTTTTTTTTTTTTTTTTTTTTTTTTTTGTGACAGAGTCTCACTTTGTTGCCCGGGCTCGAGTGTGGGCCGTGGCCACAGGCTAGCACCCCGCCACCACAAACG
>CAUYSK010039186.1:0-10037 GCA_963575035.1 Avahi laniger | reverse complement strand
ATATGAACTAATAAAGTTTAGAGAGTTATGGAAAGACGAAGAAAGTAATGTGAGAATAACATCTATTGGATGTTGGGCAGGGGGGAGGGGAGGGGGAGGAGGGAGAGGGGACGGGCATATGCATACACAAAGAGTGCAATGTGCACCACCTGAAGGATGGACATATTTGAAACTCCGACTTAGCGGGGGAGGGGGGAGCAAGGGCAACACACGTAACCTGAACATCTATACCCCCATAATATGCTGAAATAAAAAAAAAGAAGTCATTTGGATTTGAATTTGAATTGAGTGAAGAAATAAGGATAGAGATAACTTTGAGCATTATTAGCATATGGATGGGGTATCTGAAGCAAGGGAGATGGATAAAGTCACTTAGAGATAGATAGATGATAGAGTATGAAGAGGACCCAAGACATAGCCCTGGAGCACTTCAACAGTTAGAGACCAAAAAAAAAAAAAAAAAAAGGGAAAGAAACAAAGGATTCAGCAAAGGAGACAGATGAAGGATTGATGAAATCAGAGAAAAACTGGAAATGTGGCATCATTTTAATCAAAAGAAGATCATTTCTAGAGGAGGTGGTTCATTATGTTTAATGATCTTCAAAGAATGATATGGTCTATAATAGTGAAAATAATGCTTTAAACTTACGTTTGTTTTCTTCTTGCCAAGGCCCACTTGGCTATTGGTTAAATAAGCAAAAATAGAGCCAACCAAAGATTTCAAAATAGTTAAGTAATATTGGAAAATAATCCGTCCAGTAATATCCATTCTTCCATAAAGATGGCTTATTTTATTGCACATTTTATTGTGATAAAAAGCATCTAATATAAACGTACCCTCATTACAATTTTTAACTGTATGTTGTATGTTATAGTATTGCTAATTATATGCACATTGCTGTATAGTAGATCACAAGAACCTTTGCATTTTGTGTGACTGAAGTTCTATATCTATTAAACAATAACTTCCTATTTCCCCCATCCCTGCAATGCCTGGCAACTACTACTTTCTGTTTCTATGAGTCTGATTACTTTAGGTACCTTATATAAGTGTAGCTATAAAGTATTTACCCTTCTGTGATTAGCTTATTTTACTTAGCATAATGTCCTCAAGTTTCATCCACACTATAGCATATGAAAGAATTTCCTTCTAAACAAAGGAACCAAGCAGAAATAAGTTTTTAAGACTAAATAATATTCCATTGTACGTATATACCACCTTTTATTTATTCACTTATCCATGGATATACATTTAAGTTAATTTAATGTCTTGGCGATTGTGAATAATAATACTGTAATGAACATCTCTTTGAGATCCTGTTTTCAATTTTTTTATATGTACCCCAAAGTAGGATTGCTTGATAATATAGTAGTTTTTAAAAAATTTCTGAGAGATGTCCATAGCAGCTGTATCATTATACATTACCATAAAGGATACACAAGGGTTCCAATTTCTCCTATCCTTGCTAACACTTGTTATTTTCTGGGATTTTTGTTTGTTTGTTTGTTTATTTGTTTTTGTTTTTAAATAGTGACCATCCAACAGGTGTGAGGTGATATCACTTTGTGGTTTTTGATTCAGATTTCCCTGATGATTCGTGATGTTGAGCATTTTTCATGTGCTTGTTAGCCATTTGTATGTATTCTTTGGATAAACCTTATTCAAGTCTTTTGAACATTTGTTATTAAGGTTATTTTTTGTTGTTACTGAGTTGTAGGAGCACTTCATTATTCTGGATAGGAAAATATTATCTGATATATGATTTGCAAATATTTCCAACAATTCTGTAGATTCCAATTCTTTTCACTCTGTTGTTTCTTATGCTGAGCAGTATTTAAGTGTCATGTAGTCCCATTTGTCTATAGCAATATTTCTCTAGGTTTTTGTTTTTACCACATTGAAAATGAAGATACTTAAGTGGTAAACTGACATGGTTAGTGTACTTTTCACTAAAAGTTTCACTAAAACAATGAGGTTTATTTTAGTGTTTGTGGGCAGTATTGTGTTTCACAATTCCCTAGCCATAAACCCATGCCTCTCTGACTTACGTGAACACAGCATATGGCCTGATTAATTAATGGCTACTGTGTGATGATACCAATAACAACACCTGTTCTCCAATTAAGTGACTTTAATGAGCAATAAGATTTGTCTGAGATCAAAGGATCAAGAATTCATTAAAATTGAAACCATTGAAAATGAATATTAGAAAGAATTAAGAAGTAACATTACTTGCAGATGATAGGGTTTGTCTCTCTCAAACCCAAAGAATAAACTGGAAAACTACTAGAAATAACAAAAGTGTTTGGTAAGGTGACTTGCTATATAACTAATATGCAGAAATCAAAAGTTTTTCCATAGACAAGAGATAACCAGCTTAAAAATATAATTGAAGAAAGCTTTCAATTTTCAACATCCACAAAAACATCCACATAGAAATAAACTTAAATAGGTACTGTCTGGAGAAAGCTATAAAACTCAAGTAATGGAAGACATGAATAAATTGAGAAGTATATTTTGCTTTTGCATAGAAAGCTACAACATAGTAATAATGCCAACTCTTCCAAATTAAACTATAAATTTCATGCGCTAGCACTTGAAATCTAAACAATTTGGAAACTTGACCAAATGAGAGTAAAATTTATGTGCAAAAATAAACACTAGAGATTATCCGGAAAAATTCTAAAAAAGGAGAGCGATTAGGCATATCAGCTTTATCATATATTAAAATTTATTACAAAGTTGCAGTAATTAAGGCAATATGCTACTGGCTCAAGAATAGAATTATATTTTTTTGTCACTGAAGAGTACAGAAATAGTATTTCCTATAAGTATAGAATTATTTAAAAATAGAAGCTGAGGTTTTATCTGAAACTCTTAAAGGCTCAAGAAAGACTGGATTAAAATCTAACTTCTTAGCTGGCTAGTGGGCCCAAAACTTCATTAAAGCAACATAATATTAAATAAATTGGCAATCACCCCTAAAGTACTCATAATCCTTCCTCTCAAATATAATATTTTTATTTCCTTGGGCTTACATTTATTTTTCACTCATATATTTTTAAAAAGTCATATTATAGTGCAAAAAGATGAATAAATATGTTCAGACCATTATTTCATGAACACATTCCTAGTTTTTATATAATATTAATAATGAACAATTTTAAACAGTTCTGTATCATTCTAGAGTGAACATGCTATGATTTATTTTAAAACTTAGCGTTGTATAAGTTTCATTCAGGTTTTCATTTTATAAGCAACAGAGTTGTTTTCTTCTCCTTTTGAGTTATTCTCTTGTAATATACTGTAATATAAATTGCTTTCTGGAAGGACTGCATTAGTGTACATTGTGATAAATAACTCTGATTCTTTAACTAGGTTTGCATAATATACTTATTTTTCCCAGTTTCATGTGAAAAGATAGCTCGATTATAGTTTAATGTGTTACAAAAATTGATAGTGCTACTGAGATTTTTTGTTTATAGTTTTAATTATCTAAATATTATTCCCTTGCCCATATATACATTTGTTTCTTCATATATTAGAAATTAACTTAAGTACAAATATCATTCAGGATTAAACCAAAAACTCTAGCCATGTTATATATGATAAGAAATTTTTCTAGCACTCTGAGAGGCCGAGGCGGGAGGATGGCTCGAGGTGAGGAGTTTGAGACCAGCCTGAGCAAGAGGGAGACCCCGTTTCTATTAAAAATAGAAAGAAATTAGCTGGATAATTAAAAATATATAGAGAAAATATTAGCGAGGTATGGTGGTGCATGCCTGTAGTCCCAGCTACTCGGGAGGCTGGGGCAGGAGGATTGCTAGAGCCCAGGAGTTTGAGGTTGCTGTGAGATAGGCTGATGTCACGGAATTCTAGCCTGGGTAACAGAGTGAGACTTTGTCTCAAAAAAAAAAATTCCATTAGCCAGTGATAAGCCTATTTAAAATTAATTTTAAATAAAATAACTTTCTATAAGATAATAATAATGAAAAATAAATATTTCAAATAAACATACAAAGGCAAATGGATATATAAAAACAAAGCTAAAAATATCTCTCAATGATGGGAATGTTGGAGGCCAAGTAGGAAGAAGAGACACAGTAGCTTGGGAAAAATGTCCATTAGGAGTAGCTCTGATGTTTTGTCCTTACAACCAAGGGACATCTTGGAAAGAGCATTTAGAGAGTGGGCCATTTTCTAGAAAAAGATGAATTACCAATACCTATTCAAGGGGAAATAGAATATCATATTAGACCTATAATTATTTTTAAAATTAATGAGTGCAAAAATTTATCCACTATAATATAACAGGTTATTTTAGTGAGCATTTTAAGGATAAACTCTACCTTACACGAATTATTCAAAATTAGAAAAGGTGGAGAAGAACTTTCTTTCTCATTTTATAAAGCTAATTCAACCTCCATATACAATCATATGAGAATAATATAAAGAAGAAAAAATATAAGCAAATTTCACTAAGAGTACATATTTGCAAAAATATGATATGGATAATAATGCATAATATAATATTGTTTATGTAAATATTAGAGATAGACTATTATTATATTTTATGTATAAACAATTATACAATACATGTATAAATATATGGATAAAAATGCACATCGTAATTTCAAGAGAGTGTTTAAGCTTGGATAAAGATAGAGGGAAATAAAGTAGATTTTAACTGTATATCTATTTTTAATAAATAAAAATTCAAAACAATAGTTGCAAATGTTTAGATTTGTCCAATGTAAGATTGGTCACAAGTATGTTTAGTATATTATTGTTTGATCTTTCTATAAATTTGAAAAATTTTATAATGAGAATTATGAGCAGAAAGAGATGTGTGTTATTGGTCTTCATGATAGAAGTGACTTCAAGTGATTACCTGACGGGAGTGGGTTCAGGAGGGGTTAGAGGAAGAGAAATTGGAGGCAGTAAACATAAATAATGATTCCAAGTAGTTTTACTGTAAGAGGGTGGGAGCTGACCAATGTAAAAATAGCTGAAGGAGGATGTAGGATAACAGGGAAAGTTTGTCAGCAACGCAGATATTATAGCATGTTTTATGCTGATGGAAAAAAAGGATGTAGTAGTGAGAAAAATAGATTATTTAAGAGAGAGAGGGAAGAATTGCTGGATGTCCTCAAAGTAGGTAAGGGTGATGGAATTTACTACAGCAGAGAGGTTCTACTACTGTAATGGGAAAGAAGATAGAATATATGGTTCCAAGTGTAAGTAGCTTGAAAAATAATGATTTGGGGGGACTTGTGAAAGTTACCTTTTCAAATGCTTTTCTTTTGTTAGCAATGTAGGAAGGTGTAAATTAGAATAGGGAAAGGTGATATTTCTTTCAGGCAACATTAAACGTTCACTTGAGAATTGGTATTATGAAATTAAGGTGACATCGGTTGTCACGGTTAGGTGTTTTTCAGCAGGCACATTCAGCTGCATGGGTGTAGGTGGGGAGTAGTATGACTTAAATAGTTTTTTTCCCTCTGGATGGATAGAAAGAGGGAGAGAGGAACAAGGAAATAGAGACTATACACAAGTGAGTGATTATAATGATGGACCATGGAAATTACGCTGAGTAATGAGGGACATAAGAACATCAGGGGTGAAGGACAAGAAAAAGGTAGTAGATCAACAAATTAGGGGTCCCCATGAAGATTAAAGATGGTTGGAAATGAGTAGTAGAGGAGGTGAGATGAAAAGGAAAGGGCTTTTGGGCAAGGACTGAGATTTTTGAAATGGAGATTAGGGAGGGGTAATGACAATGTCTAGGAAAGGATTATGGGAGTGAGTGGCTGAGATGGGGTGGAAGACAAGAGCCTCTGGAGGAGAAGAAGAGGTTAAGAAACTGTGAATCTTGGGTGTTGATAGGATCATCCAAGGGGAAATTAAAATTGAGAATTATGACCAGAGTATTGCTGGAATGAGTGACAAGGAACCACAATATAAAAACTTTGAGTAATGAAGAGGAATGATCCAGGAGTAGATGATACAACAGGAAAGGGTAATGGGTGGAAGAGACTGAAGATATGGGATTCAAAACTGAGATTTATTAGGAAGCAGAAGAGGAAAATAGTCTTTCACCTGCAGGGTTAGTAGTATGAAAGATGTGGGGAAAGGAAAACAGTAAAAACTTGAGATGACTACAGGGAAAGCTGTGTCCTCAGAGAACAGCCAGGTTTCAGTTAGAACAAAAAGGAGGTGAAATCTTTCAGAGAACAGGTCAAAGGGTATAGGATATGCTGTGGATAACTGACCATGAGTTCCAGAGGGCAAGGGAATGATTTCAGGATCTGAGCCAGAGTGGGAGGTGGGGGCAGAAAATGAGATGTATAGAGCCCTTTGGAGGATAGAGTTTAGGCAATGAGAACTATCTGCTCTGACAGACCTCATGTAACAATTTTGGGTTGAGAAAATAAGCTCCCTGTACACATAGAACAAGGTAAGTAAATCCCTTCACCTGTTGAAGAATCCTGGCTGTAGAGAAAGTATCAGTCATTATCAAAAATGACAGCATGTCAAGAACAGAGGTCTCAAAATTCTCATAAAGGAATTGAAATTTTTAAAAAAGCAATATAGAATGCAGGCAAAAATGATAGTACTATAAATTGTTTGAATATCAGTTACTGGAGAAGTTTTTTTAAAGGTCAAATTTGAGTTGAGACATATCTAGATTCAGTTGCCAGTTTTGCCACTGTGTGACCTGGGCCAAAACATTTAACCTCTCTCAACTTCAGCTTCCTTAGCTGTAGAATGGACATAATAATAGTACCTACTTGTGAATATTTAATCAAAACATATAAAATACAAAGTACAGTTTTTGACATAAGTATGAGCAATAATTGTTGTTGCAGAGCTTTTAGAGGAAAATTAGGTATTGGGTAAAAAGTTAAGTTAAAAGACTTATTAGGTCCACCTGCACACTTAGCAGCTAATTCTTAGAAAAGTTCTTACAGTCTGGACTAGGCATATCAAATCATGACCGATACGATCACCGTGGCCTACTACCTCTCTACCTCTTACTTTCCTTTTCAAGTAGTTCTCTGGCAAGTGGTTCTACATTTGTGATATCTCAATATTCCATATCCAACTCCAGCTGCCCGCTATCTCTATGTGTTTTATTTTTCCCCTCCACTATGTTGATAGTATTTAATTATACATTTTTCCCCTTCATACCTTCAAGAGTGTAATTTAACTGGCCTTGTTTTTTCATTTGTGAAATGAGAATAAGAATTTTCCTATTACCATTGCTCAAATGAACATGGTGAAAATTAATAAAATAAATGTAGACCCAGCTTCTGAGATTATAAAATCTAAGAAATATCAAAGTGTATTAAGTTCTTTAGAAGAAATACAGTTTCAAAAATATAAAAATATGCTATGCTGTGCTAACTGCATGCATTAATTCACCCAATTTTAGTCAGAAATCAACAAATCATAGATTATTTGAGTTGGATGGAAGTTTTTAGATCATCTGATTCAATTCCAATATGTTGACAAGAAAACTGAGACTCAAAGAAGGGAAGCAACCTCCCTAAGTTTACACAGCAATGTAGTGGAAGTGCCAGATGAACTCCCATCATGCCATTATGAAACAAGCCAAAAATATGCTTTATCAATATTTCTCTAGGTAATTATCATGACTCAAGGTCTCCCAGTGGAAGTCCTTTGATCTTAGTGCAGTGTTTCAAATAGATTAATCTATCAAGAATTCCAAAATGTAGGAAAAAGCAACAGCCCTGGCATCCCATACCCCACCATCTCCAAGACATCTCAACAGAACAAGAATTGCATTTAATAAACCTCAGAGCAGGGGACAAAATGGTGGTCACTTTCAGTAGTATAATCTGGACTATAGAAAGTTATGGTTACTAGTAAAGACTGAAACTAAACTTATTGTAAGGAACCAAAATATAGTGCCTCCTTGTTCTCAGTCACAACAATTGCATATTATTAGAAAATCGTTTCTGCAATGATTTGTGGCTTTGGTTTAGCATAAAAGTGAAAGACTAATGTGACTATTAATATTCATTACCCTAATAGTCTTCAAGATTCTATTACGATAATAAAGATAGAAACTATTCCAGCTTCTTCATGTGATTGTTATGCTCATTCCTGACCTGAAAAGCAATAGCAGCTCCTCTTCACACTGGTGGTATTTTATTTCTAACTGTAAAACAGAGGGAATTTTCTGAAGACAGGGGCTGATGGCTTGAAATTGAGACTGATGCTCACTAGAGATTTGAAATTCTAGCCTGATAGTTGCAGCAAAAACATGTCTCTAAAAATATTCAAAACACAAACCAAAATTTCTAACAGGTATTCCCCAAAGAGAACACATATTTTGGAATAAACTCCTTGGTAAATGTTTAAAATATATATAAAACCTCATTGATGAGATTCTTTAGATTTAAATTGGATTACCTTGATAAATCATATAACCATATCATGAAATAAATAGTTTATTCATTTCCTAGTTATGAAGCTATTTGCCACACTTGCCATGAAGGAAAAAAATAAATTTGCTAAATGCATTGACATGGATAATCTTATCAACACTATATGGCACGTGAAAGGGTTTTTATTCCTCAGTCTCTGAAGCCTGCTTTGACCATCCATTTAACAGAGACTCAGAATACTAAAAACATTTCCCAGAAAGCTGCCAAATTACTATTACAAGCACATATCAAGTATATACAAATAACTTAGCTCCAAAACGAAACTAAATACAAACCGGGAAAAAAGAAGAATCAGCTCCTAGTATAAATCATGGAGATTACTGGTACATATCAGTGTCCAAATCTTGTAGAAAAACTGAGCCCTGCTCCCCACCCTTACTCCTACTGCTGCCAATTTTATCTGTAAAAGATATTTCTTTACTGAAGTCCTTAGTTACTATTAACTTATTTATTTATTTGTTTTGTTTTGTTTTGAGACAGGGTCTCACTTTGTAGCCCAGGCTGGAATATGGTCGCGTAATCATAACTTATTGCAGTCTCAAAGTCCTGGGCTCAAGTGATCCTCTCACATCAGCCTGCTGAGTTGGCTGGGACTACAGGCACAAATCACTACACCCAGCTAATTTTTAAATTTTTTTTTGTAGAGACAGGGTCTCACTATGTTGGCCAGCCTGGTCTTGAACTTCTGGACTCACGTGATCCTTCCACCTGGGCCTCCCAAATTTCTGGGATTACAGGCATGAACCACTGTACCCAGTAACTTGGTATTTCAGACCCATAATAATCTTTCCATACCTTTAAGAATAAGCCTCAGCTGTCTTCTGAATAAGGAAAGACACAGTGATTTTTAAGTTCAGTTACACATTAATATCATCTGAGATACTTTAAAAATTCCAATTACTGGGTCCCACCCCAACCAATTATATGAAAAACTAAAGGTAGCACCCAGTCATGGGTGTTTTTAAAAGCTATCTAGGTGATTGTAATATGTAGCCAGTGTTGAGAATCTCTGGGATAGTGTACCATTTTCAGGCCTCTGCAGCTTCAGAGGCCTGGAGGACTATGTCTTGCTCCCCACCACCTGCAACCCCATCTGCCCCCAATTTCCAAACTAAAGAAGTCCTTGCATGGTAATTTTTGCTATACTATTCTGCCACCATTAATACCAAATGAACGGTCACAGGATATAGACAGACAAGGACATACACTCAAACATGTGGAATACACTCAGTGCTAGAGCAGATGGCTATGGAAAGAAGCCAAAACTTTCTCCAAAAGTGACAGCTGAGGGTGGAATTGGGGATCATCCAGCTTTGGCTAATACTGGAGGAACTTGAGGAGCCCACAGATGATAATTCCCCTCCATCTCTAGACAATAAAGCCAGGGCCAGGATTAGGATGAGGCAACCTAAAACACTCACTCTGAGTACAAAATTTTAGGTACCATCAAAAAAAAAAAAAAAACACAAAAAAAAAAAAAAAAAAAAAACCACGGTAAACAATATGAATAATATTTTTAACCAAAATTTTAAAAATTGTAAAAACATAAAATTGAACTGTTA
>CAUYSK010039183.1:0-64529 GCA_963575035.1 Avahi laniger | reverse complement strand
TGACTGAGAAATTGGGAAAAGTGTTAAGGATTTATTATGTTCTCTTTTAAAGTTTACTCTCTATCTTAGTACTCCCTGGAAGTTGTTATCATATTTGACTTTTACCTTTAGGCTTTTTGGAAATAAGGTTTTCCTAAAAATATAATACTCAGGCCGGGCGCAGTGGCTCACGCCTGTAATCCTAGCACTCTGGGAGACCGAGGCGGGCGGATCGCTCAAGGTCAGGAGTTCGTGACCAGCCTGAGCAAGAGCGAGACCCCATCTCTACTAAAAAAAAAAAAAAAAAAAAAAAAAAAAATATAAATAAATGTTCTGAACAACTAAAAATATATATATAAAGAAAAAATTAGCCGGGCATAGTGGCACATGCCTGTAGTCCCAGCTACTCAGGAGGGTGAGGCAGAAGAATTGCTTGAGCCTAGGAGTTTGATGCTGCTGTGAGCTAGGCTGATGCCACGGCACTCACTCTAGCCCAGGCAACAAAGCGAGACTATATCTCAAAAAAAAAAAAAAAAATGTAGTTTTTTTAAAAAAAAATCCTCCAAATGATTCTCAACCTTCCCTTTTTTCTGCTTGAGAATTATGAGCTTGAGTTGTTAAAACTAAAAATAGGTGGCCATTCCGTTTTGCTGAAATATAAAGCATTTTGCCTTAATTTTGGTTCTTCACTCAAGCTAACAGAATTGTCTCTGTGACTCCACCAAGTGCCCAACAATCTGTGACATCTTTAGCAAATTATCTTCCTAAAGCAGATCCCCCCACACACACACACTCGATGGCAGGGAACATGGTGGCTGATGGCCCCTGTGCTCCATATCTCTCAGCTTCACTGTCCTTTTCCTGCCCAACTCCAGGTGGCAAAGAAATCCCACAGAAATACCCTCGTCAACCTGTTTTGGGTTCTGTGCCCATGTATGGCTAAGTCTGGGTAAAATGTCTAACCCTAGACTGGCCAAAGCAGGGTTATAGTAGAACATGAAAATGTCCAACTAGTTGACTTTAAGAATTTTCTTTTCCTTGAACTTTAACTGACACATCTATAAAATTAAAGATGAAAAAAATGCCTTCCTTGAAGAGAGTCTTGTAAAAATGTAACAGTGTGTTTTTTTAGGACCAAGCATAGGCCACAGGACACATCAGGCATCAGATAAACATTGTTTTCCCTTCCCTCTTTATTTAGCTCTTTCATGGGTCTATTCCACTTTTGCCTTCTAGAACACCAGCCCTAGTGGCTGTACGTATGAATTTCCTCCCACACCTATTTAAACATAATTGCCACTCTTCCACCACCAACAGAGTATTTTTCCAGGTTCCCTCTGCAGTGCCCTCCTCTCCATTCTGTTTATCTAGAAGCAGTGGGGGCCCAGCGGGCATGGTGCTGGCTTTAGGAGGGTTGGCGGAGGAGGACGTGTGTTGGTTATGTGTAAGTGTAGACGCCATCAAGCCACCCTAATCTGCAGGGGACTGCAGGCTGGTGTAGCCAGAGCACTCAGGAGCCTTGAATGGCTGGACATCCCCTATAGGGAGGAAGAAACAATCATTGGACCTTGATGAGCTCTCCACACAGAGTAAGAATGGGGGACTCATCTTAATGCCTAAAAGTGTACAATTAAGGCCATCCCCATCCTAGGCACACTGGCTAACTGGTAATAGGCACGCTTACTGAAGTGGCAAAATTCATATTAACCCATGTACTGTGCTTCTTACTGACCAGAAAAGGGTTATGGAGCATGGAGGCAACATCAAGAGGCTTTAATTTTTAGCTTCGCGATCTCGGTGTGCCTGTTGTGCTAAAGCAGGGTGGGCCTGGGAAGCTGTGTGGGTTTGTCCATCTGGCAAGCGCTCATGTGGGGCAGTGTATGGTGACACCAAGCACTGGAACCCCACCCCCTCCCCCTCAAGAAGGGAGAAGCACCCCTGGAGTTTGGCTTTTATTCTAACAATGGGAACAATGAAACTGTTTATCACAAATCTCTACAAAGACACCCTGAGAGTAGGGAGGGATTGGGGGAAGGGAGGAAACAGAACAGAAAGGAAAGGAAGAAACAGAGAGACAGACAGACAGAAAGGGAGGGAGGGAAAAAGGAAGGAAGGTGAGTGGAGGTGGAAAGAAAACAAAATGTTTACAACAGGGTACTTGAAGAGCAAAAGCAACAGGGCATATCTGCACAGTCTGGGAATAATTTTCCTCAATTATGTCACAGCCTATGAGCATCATGCCTTCCATCAGGCTTGGGTTAGTCAAAGGATACATTTTTACAGCAGCATATTAGGATGAGGATTATTACCATAACCACATTCCTGCATAGGATGTGAATATTTCAAAGAAGGAATTTATTTCAAACACACATAGTTTTACATTAGATTGCACCTAAAACCAAGGCCAGCAATGATATTCAAATGACGTTTGTGGACATACAAAGACATTCCTAGGGGAGAGGAAGATCCCTCCATTTGCTCCTTCCAGGTGTCTGAATGCTAACCCCACCCCTGAATTGTGAGGAGTTGGGGGACAGTGCATTATGCTTTTTGAGTTTCTATAAATAATTATCCATAGGAATTGGAGATTGGTGTGAAGGATATAATATTCCCATCATAAATATAAGCATCATTTCATGTTTTGTTTAACCCTTCCTTTTAAGAACCACAAAGATCCTAAGACATTTCATGTCAGAGACATAAGGCAGACCCTACACTGGAGTTTTTTTGGTGATCCATAATGTGATGCTGAAATAAAAGTGACAAACAATTTTTAACACTGCATATGTTTAAAGACCTCTGCCAAGAAGGGGAAAAAAAAAAAAATAGTCTTGACACCAGAAGCTAAAGTGCAACAGTTCCTTTGTGATCAGTAATGAAGAAACAAGTGGCTGTGTCCTTGACCTTGTCAAATTAGCACAAAAGCAGCCTACTAGCCATTCAGGAGGCTGGACATGCATTTCTACAGTGGATTCCCAATTCTATTCTCTGGGGTAGAGGAATGTGTTCAGCATTTTCAAAAGTTTGCAGATTACGTGTCTGAATGCTGAGAGGCAGGGGAGAATAACAAGGCTAACAGCTTCTGTGTAGTAGAAACCAATGTCTTTACTTCCAAAGGACACCAGTGATAAACTCAAAACCAATTTTGTCTCTAGCTATCAGCAGTTGACCTTCAGGTCTAGCTGCACTGGGCAAGGTCCAGGGACCTTGTCTAGCAACAAATTGCAGAGCTGGATATCTGTCTCAGAGAAATGCTACCACATATAAGGAGCATCTCGGGATCCTTGGCCACTTCTGTAGGCTCTCTACTTAAAGTGACAAACAGCAATACCACAGGTGTCGTGTTTCCCTTGGAAAGCACAGAGTAAACAATTTAAATGACGAGTAGATGATATTTAACATTTTGAACAACAATCTGCTTGTGCTAAAAGTGTAGTTAAAAAAAAATTATGTCAGGCAAAGACCCAAACCCTGCAAAAAGAACAGAAGAAAACGTCCACCTCCCTCCTACATAAAAGAAAACCGATTTTGGTTTTGAAAATGCAGAGCTGGAGCTCTTCCCTACCAATGACTCCCAAGTCTATACATGTGCCCACCAAGGGCCTTCAAAGATGAACCAAAGGCTCCCCCATCGAATTCTTCCTACCCCAGAACAATGGGATCCATTCAGGGAGGAGAATAGTGTTGCTTTCAGGGAAGAGATTAGGATATTCCCATGAAGTAGATGAATGAGAATTACTTCATCTCCAACAGTCAGTAGAGATGAAGCCGGAGCTTGTCCTCAGGTGAACATGGTTTCCCTCCTGGATGGCTACATGTGGCCACATCTTTAATTATAGTCTTCTAGAATGCTGGGCTTCTGTCCATCTATCCACTGCTTTATGATTGGTGGGGGCAGGAATAGGGGTTCAGGTTTCCTTCATGGTACCACCGAACCCTGATTAGTACTTTGTTTTCCACGTTTAAAATTCCCTGGAAGTCCACTGATCTGCCAGCTCAGAACCTTCATCTTAGATGCCGTATCCTCTAAGAGGACTTCCTGGGAAACTTAACATATGTGCCATGTACTGTAGAATGCTTGTCCCCTTTAGGTATTTGAAATATTCAACATGACTGCCATGGCTCAGAAATACCTCGCACTATCTGGCCATTTGAAGCTTTGAAGGGTGAAAGACATCCTGTTTTGCTTTCTGTGGAAAAAAATTACAAATACGTACATTGTCCCAGAGACCAATAGCCAAATGCTATATGAGTCCCTGGGCTAGAACAATAGAACAGGCACTGTCAAAACATTTCTAGGCCAACTTCCAAATATGAATGGGGTGTCTCAGAGCTGCGGAGTGGGGAAACCACTGTTTCGCAAGGAATTCTATCTTTGGACTGCATGAAAAATGAGGGCTGCGTGAAATTGCATAGGATAATGCAGAACAGCACCCCCAGTCAGGAGTCGAGGTTACATTTGCCCTGCTTGTTTCCATGACAGCCCCTTCTTTTGTTTGTCTACCTCTGTAATAAGGTTACTACTTGAGAAAAATGGGGCACTTACAGAGAGGTTATCATGCTACCTGCTGTCACTTTTTTATAGCCAACTCTGATATTCTTTTCTTCTGGTTGTTTGAACTCTACGAGTTCTTAATACTTAGTTGAGCTGAAAATGCCAGTGGGTGATCTTCATCCTTCGCCTACTTCATGTTTGACCCTTAGCTTCTCTGCCACCTTATCTCTTCAATTTTTTTTTCTTTTTTGTATTTCTCCTCTTCTGTGTTATGAGATAATTCTTTTGTCTTCTCATAGTAATAATTCAGTTCTAAGTAGTGAATATTTTTTTTTGTTTTTTTTAAATTTTTAAATTCGGGAGTCATTATATTTTTTAGTTCTGGCAAGCCACTTTTGTGCCTCAATTATATCCTCTTGAGAATTCCCCTTCCCTTTTTGTGAAAGTGATGCTTTCTCTTTTTCACTAAAGCTGCCTCTTGTTGGAGCCAACTGTACTATTTTTTAAGCTGGGTTCCCTCCCCCAAGTTCCTGAATCCTCTTAAACGTGTGCTGATAACCGTCCCCTCACAGTTCAGACTTTGGGCAAATTAAACAAGTCGATGGAGGACAACAGAACATGTTTTCTCCCTTCCTGTCCATCAGGCCCAAGAACTCCAGTCAGCCCTTTCCAGGCCTGGAAGTGTCTGGCCACACCAGCTGGCAGTGACTTGTGAAATTGAACATAAGCAAATCAACTATTGTAGAAAAAAAAAAAAAAGTGTCGATTCCTGATGCTTTAGAAATGAGAGGGCATGTAAATGGTGAAGTGTGAAAGCTCATTAATTATATGACAACAATTATTTATGGTATATGATGGCCAAAATCAAGCCAACGTACACTATCTAAAGGAAGTATGACCACTGATGGGAGAATCACATTACATGGATTCCCCATTTTTTAAAGGAAAATTTTAGGGGACCTGACTAGCTAAGAGTCCCAGAAGATGCAACCTTACCCACCCATGCTCAATCTGGGCCTTGCCTCAAGCAGTGCTGATCGACCCATGAATGGAGAGACATAGTCATGATAGGGCCATCTGTAAGTAAGTGAATGAATATAGAAGACAATTGAAGATATGGGAGAGAGAGAAATAGAGTTATAGATAAAGAGAGGTGGGAAAGGAGAAAGAAAATGAAAATGAGATACCTTACCTCTTATTCCATTTATAGTTTGGGATTCTAGTTATTCATAAAACCCTGCTCCAATTCTGGCTCTTTGATTTCAATCCTTCTTCAAAATTATAGTTAATTTATATAACATATTCTCCGTTATCTAAGCTGGTTTGACTATATTTCTATTTCTTGCAAGCAATCTCCAACTAAAATCAAACCCAAGTTAAAATTATGGTAATCTGGTCAGTTTCCCCAGGTCTTTCTTGCGCACGTCTTTCTTGAACTTTAGGCTCAAATAACCAACTGTTTATTTCAAATCTTTGCTGGATATCTAAAATTATCTCTGATTAACTTTTTACAACATAATTCTTGTTTTCTTTATATTTTTCATATAAACATGTTCCTACATCAATTTTCTTCATCTCAGTAAATGCACCAAAATTTACCCAGGTGCTTAGGCCAAAAATTTAATTGTCATTCTTGATTCTTCTGTTTTGGTTACGTACCACATCTGATTTACCTCTATAGTAAACATTATGACTTTTTGACAATATTCAGTTCACTCTATTCTAAATATGCAAAAGGACTGCATTTCCTTGTCCCCTGGACCTCAGTCTCTGGGTGTCTTTCTCTGGACAATGAAATATTAGGGAAAAATACATGCATCATTCCTTTCATAAGCATTTCTACAAAGAAATTGGCTGTCTATCTGTTCCTGTCATGTGATAGATGATATTTCACATAGTAGAGTATTGTCAGCCTAGGTTCCTGACTGAGCCAGAGCCCTCTGCAGACTAAAGATATATACAAATAAAATTAATAAGAAATAAACAACTTTTGCTGTTTTAAGATGCTGAGATTTCGGAATTGTTTGTAACCGCAGCATGAGCTGGCCTATCCTAACCGAAAACAACCCCCAAGTCCTGTTGGCTGCATTGTTGAAGTATATATCAAACTTGATACTTGCTACCTCCTTTTCCACCATCACAGTATTCCAACACATCCTCATCTTTAGCCTGAATTTGCTGCAAGAGCCTCTTAATCACTCTTCCCTTTCCTATTCTAAAATCTCTAAAGGCCATTTTCCAGAGAGCAGCTAGGCTTGTTTGTTAAAGGTGGATTATATCGTGTTACTTCCCTGCCCAAAAGTCTTCAACAACTACTCTTTAGAATAAAATTCAGCGTCTCTCTTTAAACCACAAAACCCTATAATCTGACCTCTGCCTATTTTTCCAAATTTGTTTCCTGCCTTTCTTTTATCTTTCTGTTCCATGCACACTAGTTCTCTTACCATTGCTGGCAAACAATAAGCTCATTCTCCCCTCAGGGTTTTTCTCTTGTGGTTTCTTCTATGTGGAATGTCCTACTGGAGACCGCTGTGTGGCTTGGCTTACTCTCTCCCACTGTACCAATCTTTGTTCCAAGATCACATCCTCAGTACAGTCTCTACATTATCTAAAACCACATCCCCCAAACATTCATTATCCAATTGCCTTGTTTTATTTTGTAAAGCACTCTTATTTTTTTAGTTGCTTAGTTTATGTTAAGCAAACATAATTTTTTTTCTAGAGTATCAATAACATAAGGCAAGAATTTTGTTTTTCAGTTCTCTGTCCCTGGAATAAAAAAAAGTGTCTGGTACTTAGTGAGATTCAATAAATATTTATCAAATGAGTGAATTCGTGAATAAACAGCTTAAACAATCAGGGTGTTAAAACAGTACTAAGACAAAGAGACAATTGAATTATTATAGAAGCAATGCTTTTTTATAAGTCCTTAACCTAGTTTGTTTGTTATAACAGAGCAAAAAAATAAGTTAAAATACTGCTAATTATTTATGATGTACCACTTATAACTCACATATTAAGTAAAACCTGATGTGTTCAGATTAAGTTGTTTAAATTAGCATATTGAAATAAGGAGTCTTTTAAAAGAGAATCAGCATAGGATATGTTTAAAGTTGCAATAGCAATTACTAAGTTGTGTTTCTCTAGCCAAATTATCTATATATTCTACAATGGACCCAAAAAATAGTCCAGAAAAAAAAAGGATATGAAAGCAAAAGAATGAACACAAAAACAGGGTAGACAAGTGAATTAAGTAGAAAATATTAGGCTGAGAAATTTCTAAGGAAAATAACTTTCTGAATAGTTTAACAAGAGAGGATCAATCAGTAAAATTTGTCAATAAGCTACAAAAGTGACCAACATGTTTATTCGTCATCACCGCCTCTTCAATGATATGCATTTATGCATACTTTCATCACATGCCAAGGTGACACACATGGACACTTCCTCCAGCGGGGCATATCCTTGGATTATCATTCTGGTGGAAATGATGGATACCCAATGATACACTTGCTCGGTTATCAACTTTCACTATGCAACCTGCTACATTTTTGCAAAGCAAATGGTCCAGGTGTGGAGCATTTACTTTACCCAAGAGATATATTGAAGATAACTGGCTTTTAACGGAACTGAGCTTCTTCCCCTGGCCTCAGTGGCATTCCAATGAAGAATGTCTGTTAGAGTCATGAGAATCAGGTCAGACTCAGCTTTCTGACTTTCCAATCTTGAGTATGCCATTTAATCTTTGGATGCAGGATGAGGATGAGGATAACAATACCTATCCCTAGGTATTAGGTTTTATAAAGTTTTTTCGAAAATAAAATAACAAGTGTCAAAGACATGTTTTGTAAGCTGGCTATTTTAGATATTTTTGTTCTGCTTCTTTGAGGTAATTTAAGGTATCCTCTAATTTGAAGTTGTCATATTTATACATTTCAAAGTAAGAGGAAAAAAACAAACTAGCACCAAAATGAATATATTTGGCCATGTGGCCTTTACTTCTATTTGAGATTAACAATGTTCATATCTGGTTAAGAACTGTTGAAATTATAATAATTAGAAAATGACATCACTGTTTCCTTAAACACACAAAGCCACCAAGCACTATCTCTCATTAGAAAACCCCACAGCCAGCCCCTATACCCAACCATCTCCAAATAATCCATCTCCTACCCAAGGAGAAAGCTAAATTCATGTCCACCATACATTGAAAGAAACATTTTTATAGCCCTTATGTGAATATCTGAGCAGAAAAACAAAAGTCAAAAGGAAAATGCACAAGACTGTGCATTGCCTGAAACCTCCTTGCTGTTACAATATGGAAACTAACAAACTTTTAAAATATAAAGTTCCATGATTTCTAGTTGTTTTGTTGTTTTATTTGAGTTATTCTCCTGTTCATCACTAAACATATCCCTGAACAGGAGGCATGAAGAATACTCTGAAGGAAGAGTCTAGTTTCATAAAAACTCCTGGTCATAACAACTTAGCTGTCAATTATCCAAGGCCACTACAATCATACACTCAGAAGTCACTTTAAAGTAATGATTAGTTATAAATACAGAGAACATGGGATGCCAAATAATTTTTGGATACCAAGAATCGCAAGTCAACAATGATTACCTTTAAGGAAAATAGCACAGAAAGACCTCGTATTCTTAATGAAATCCATCCTGTTCTTTCACACATACAACCCATATTATCCAAAAATGTAAAAATGAGATTATGGCTAAACAAATCTGATTACTTTGCCCATCCTCATCATCAAATCGATCAATTACTGCAGTCAATTAATTACAAGAAAATATTTAATCACCCACATAATCTAAATGATGAATGGTCAGCTAGTTTTGGCTCAACAACTCGGTCTAGTCGATATTTCTGAAATTTATCTGTTTTTGGAATCAAGGATCAAATGACACTGCCTTGAATGTGCACTGATTGCGATGTTTCTCTTACCTCGTGGTGATTCTTGGCCAGCCATTCTTTAATGGTGCTGAGGGCAATGACTGCAGCAGGCTCATTTGGAAAACCTAAGTGAAGGGCAGAAAGAAACAAATGAACAAAAACAGATGAAGGCAAGAGAGAGCAATCATGGTGTGATACTGAAGTTTTCTCATTTAAATAGTATTTAATTCAACCAATAAGTATTGAGCAAGGCAGGCCTCAGTAAAGTATCCACCGATGTGAAGCCTGGGGCCCTACACACAAGGCTGTAAGAGGGCTGGGCCTATATCAGTACACAGTTAAAAAAAATAATAAAGGGTTTAATTGTCTCTTTGAGCCTATATCAATTAAAAACATATTTGTGTATGCCTAATAATTACAAATCGCTTTCATATAATGTTCTTACAAGAAGCACTCAGATTAAGGCTCCTTACCCTCAGCTTAAAAACCAAGTAAATGCGGTTCAGAGACAACACGTGGCTGGCCCAGGGTCACAAGGTCAGCAGTACTCCATCAATGAACTGCTAGAAGGGAGGGCAGGTAACTTGCCAAGTGGTCACACCACAAAATTCAAAGACAGTCACTCCTCCTCCACTTAGGGCCATCAGAGATGATGTTTGGGATTAAGACAATATGAAATGACCCTGATCTTGTCATATGGGTTTAATTTTAGAAGGGCAGCGAGAATGACAGATTGATGCTTTGTCCAAGGTAGCCTGATCACACATACTTAGAGTTTCCAAAACACATCCAGAATGTCTGTTTAGCTTCTATAAAGTGCACATGTTCCTGAACCTGCAGAATCAGACATCTGCCAATAGAGATGGTATGTGAAGGAATAACCTTATAAATTTATATATTGATGGGGCAGAAAAAAGAAGAGATAGGAGTGACTATTCTATGGTAACTACTATCTTTAAGCTCATCATTGGCTTCTTAATCACCAAATCCCATTGCCTTTCAGTCTTCAAATTCTGTTATTAAATGTGCTTAACTAGCTTTTCATGTTTTACTCTCTTCTCTCCTGGATTTTTATTTTTTTAAGTGTATTTTTCATTAAGTAAAAACTCTGCTTTTTTTAACATGTTCATAAAGTTGTGCAACCATCAATAATTCCAGATTATTTCATTATCCCAAAAAGAAACACTGTACCCATTAACAGTGACCACCCATCAATCTCCCCCCACCCAGCCCCTGGCAACCGTTAATCTACTTTCAGTCTCTGTGGATGTGCAGATATTCCTCCCGGATTTTTCAACACTGTCTTCTTCCATGTCTTCTCCTCCCCGTTTCACTAATTCTTCTCTGGTTCCTTTCTCCAGGAGCATCTATTATATATATGCCATTCCCAACATCCTAAACTCAGCCCTCTTTTTTCTCTACGTTCTCTACTTTAGCCAGCCCCAGTGTCATCCACCAGCATGCCTCTGAGGATGTCTTCCAGTCAGGGAGCCTCCTGAAACATTGTTCGTGTAGATGCAGAAAGAGAGATGTTGGTAAAATGAAGAGATCTAAGATTTAAAAGACCCAGTTTTATTGGAGGGTAAATACATATTCTAGTAGTTCACACTGATGGTTCACATCTCAGTAGGTCTTCAGAATGGGAAAGAAAGGTGTTGTCCCCATTTCCAAGAATACATGTTGCTTTTCTAATTAGGTTTCTACAGCCTTTGCTAGAAAGTGTGTTAGGAAAGGGGAAAAAATAAATCAAGGATAAGCTCCATTTTTCTTAATTTCTAAGCCAGAGAGAACAACTATGATAGGGAAAATGTACACAAGTTCTGAAACCTTTGTAATGTCTATGACATTTGGGATTGTGGATTTATTATGAATTGTTTGATCCTATTTTCTTTAAATGAATGCTTTAAAATGTAAAAACCTTAAAATTAAAAAAAAACAATTAGTTAATTCATTAAAAAAATTGTTATTGAATCAAAAATGAGTAGATATATAGACACTTTTAATGAGGCCCTGTCCTCTAAAAGAACAGGGTCTAGGGGAGAAAAAGGATGGCTTTAATCACAACCATAGTTCTCTCTCCTAGTCACCACCAGTTGTCTGCAAAACTGCTGGAAATCGAGTACTAAAGGTATTGTCTCACTCAAATGTTTTTCACTTCTCCTTCCTTTCCTCCTTTTTTTTCCCCATTGATCCCATTGAAGGTTGATCAGCCCTCACCCAGACAACTGCAGTTGACCCTTAATTGAGATCCTTTGGTCTTCCTCCCTGCTTCCCATCTTCCCAGCACAACCACCTCCAAGTGATTCTTCCTAAATCATAGTCATCATCACACCACAACCTTGCATAGAACAAACCCAGCCTTTGTTGACTCTCCAGCTCCTACAGAATAAACCAGTTAACCTTAGCATAGCACTACACATTTCACTGGCCCCAAGTGAACATTCTAGACTTATGTCTTAGTTTTCCCTATTTATTCTCCCCATGAAATACTGCAATTTTTAGGTATGTTTAGCAAGTATTTAAATCATAAAATTATAGGGTTATATAAAATACTATAATCATGCTCAGTTGCAATGGTCATCAACATTAATGTTCACCTTTAGAAGACATAATTCCTCACAGAGAAATTATTCAAGTTTTTATAGAACCATGGCAACTACAGTCAGTTCTCAATTTTTCGTGACCTCCTGGTCACTCTCTCATATTCATCAAAGCCTCTGGCACTGAGTTATGGTATTCATCTTGACCTTGAGGTTTGCTGTAACCCTGGGTGATTTCAACATCCAAGAAAATGAGCCACCCAACACTTGGCCTGCCAGTTCCTCAACCTGCTCATCATCAACAACAGTTTCTTCCACTCCCCTGAGCCACCTCCTCCCTGAATACACCCTGGACCTTGATGTAACATTTCTAGTCCAAAGTAACTGAGGCAGAGCTCTCTCAAACCTGTTTTCTATTGGGTTAGTTTGTTCAGTTACTTTTCAAGGATTACCTTTTCACACACATTGGAAGCTGACTCTATGCTCAAACCACTCCCCAAATTAATGCCAACATTTCCCCCCTGCATTGCCTGGCTCCTTCCTGTCTCTCTAGGCTCATTCTGTGCTGTATTGCTCTTTGCTTTGTCCACTTTTATTTGTCCTCTGCTCAGTAATCACTTCTTCAGGAGAGTCTTCTCTGACATTGATGACTCCCTATTTTATGCTTTCATAACACCCGGTACTTTTACATCACAGACTCGTCATTGCAATTCTAGATTCATTTATGTAAATATGTCATTGGTTACCTTAATAAGATGAAAGTCCAAAGAAGGCAGATGACACATCTGTCTTTGCTTATCACTGGGTGCTTAAAACCTTGCTGGTACATAGGAAATGATCAATAAATAGATGTCGAATGATTGACTGGAGTACACACTTGTAGATCCTTGTATGTATTGACAACAGGAAAAAACTCATTACTGAGAGCACAAGGGTATTTAGCCTTAAAATACAGGGAGGATAAAGGGATGCCGAGAAGACGCCCAGACAGATCGTTATATCCCAAACACTCTATTTCATCCCTGAGAGGAAAACTGTCAAGAAGATTTGTAAGAGAAAACTTACTTCCTGATGGGAAGATTTTTGTGATTAATTAAAAGGGGAGGGAAATATCAAGACAAATATGCCTGCTTTCAATGGACGAGCATGTACAAGATAAAGCATGCGGTCCAGGCTAAACAGCAACAGGACAATTCTTTGTCCACTTAACTGAGAGACCCCAAGGGTTACAAATAAGATCCACGAATAGACAAGAACAGATTTCAGCCTCATGATGGGCTTCCAACGACAAGGAAGGCCTACCTCAGGGGGCTACAACATATTCTGGTCACCAGGGGCTTTTGTTCACAAGAGCAGAATGGCTACCTATGGGGAAGGCTGCAGATGAGCTTCAGATGAATCACTGAATTAGATGACATAGAAAATCTCTTCCAAGTATGAGGGTCAATGGGGCTGAACGAGCCATTAATAATTTAGGGCCAGGCATATAGGGAGTTGCGTGTGTGTGTCCCCAGGCGTGCATAGAATCTGCTGGTATTCCGAAGCTTAGCTCCCTACTCATTAGGATGGATTATTAAAATTAACTTTCATTGTAAATATGGAAGTTGACTTACACAATATATGAATGAATTTTTTTTTAATTTTTGTATTGAAAGTACTTATAAAATTTTACACATTGTATACACATACATACAGACCATTATCTGGCTTAAGATCTAAAACACTCCAACAGCCCAGAAAGCTGCTTTGTCCTGAGTTAAAATAATCACTATTTTGATTTCTATTATCATAGGTTATATCTCTTTTTATACTTCATATTTATAGAATTATATAATGTATATTCTTTTGTATCTGTATTTTGTTCAACACTATGCCTGCCTCATTTATCCATGGTGTTACGTGTAACAGTAGCTCATTACTTTTCGTCATAGTGTTGCATTTCATTGTGTTGATATCCCGCCATTCATTTACCCTTTTTAGTGTTGATGAACAATTAGATTATTTCTAGTTTGAGACTGTTATAAAGCTATTATAAAGCTGCCACGAATACTCTCATATATGTCTTGGTGGATATAAGCACGTGTTTCTGTTGAGTATATACCCAGGAGGCAGAGCTGCTGGTCCACAGGTTATGAAGATGTTTAACTCTAAGAAATTCTGCCAGTTTTCCAAGGCAGCTGTGACAATTTACACTCCCACCGGAAGTAAATGAAAGTTTAAGATAACATTTATCTACAAATATCTACCTATTTATTTAGCATGTTAAGTTGTACTTTCTATTTTCTTGACCACATTTAAAGCTATTAGAGGTGTCTTTAGGCTATTCGATACTTTTCACAACTAGAGCCGGGACAAGTTTGATGATTTGCCTATCTTCTCACTGTATAGCAGTGATGTCCCTAAGCCAAGAAAGGACAAACTCTGTCAACAGAATATCAAAACAATTTAAATAAAAGGGACAAAAAAGTGAAATAGCAAGTTGAGTTTGCAATGATTTTCATCCATGGCACATCAAATAACTCATTAAATGTACATTTTCCTTTGACTCAGTTATTAAGTTGATATTTCTTTTCATCAGATTTCACTACAGGAAGATACAGTAATAAAGACTCATTGAAAACTCTACCCCGCCTCTGAACTATTTCTTGGAATTGTTGAAAAGCCATAATGTTTTCAGTATAGCTAAAGTGAACCTGATTTTGACTGCCGTAGAAAATTTTCCTCTATAGTTTTTTAAAATTTTTTGCTGTTGATACTTCCCTATTATCTTTCACTTTGTCCATAGGCTCCCATGTAAAAACCAATTTTGTTCCCATGATATAAAATTCAAACATGTTCTGCTAAAACTCTAGCATATTCCCACTAAAATAAAGATAGATATGATTTACTCTGCCAGTAAAACTGTCCTTTTTGAAGTTAGAAACAATGGATTAGTTTTTCTTTTAAACTTTAAAATGAAAGTCTAATTGTAGCTATAGATTACCGTATTATAGAGAGGCATATGGTAATACCTTATATCAAAGAGGATCTTACTATAAAAAATAAATAAAATATAATTGATCATAATATCAGGTATAATTAAACGAGGCTTTAAAATTTTAACCCCATCCACCATTCAGAGTCTGCTCAGGGCCTCCCTCTCTCCTACACCTCCGCCTAACTTCCCCTTCTAGATGTCTAGGACTCATCTCTGCTTTAACGATGGATGCCTTTCGAGCAGTAATAGGAAGATTGCACCCCAGAGACCAATGTCCAGGAAAAGCTGACAAATCCGAAAACTGTTCTTTATGCAATGAATTATTTTATTTTCAGCTAAACAATATCTTCTGCACTGGTTTTCACCTCAAAGAGCTTTAGTCCACACCCTTACCCTACCCAACAGAGCACTTGGCCCAAAGCTGTGATAAAATACTAGCAATTTCATGGAATCACAAATCCCTGTGTACATTCTGTGTTATTTAGAAAGTAGTTGCCATACTAACCAGCCTTCCAAGTGACTAAAAGTACCAAATTGGTACTGAATTGCTATAAATATCCAGAAGTGAGAAGCAGTTTTAAAAAAAAAAAAAACTCCCTTGAACTCTGCACATTAAATTCCCATCCACTTTTGAGCCCTCTATCTCTGCCAAGTCTTTAATGAGGAAAGTATGGTGCTATTATTTTTATTCACACACATACTCAAAATAAAAATATTATGAAGTTATCAAACGTGAGATTTTCAGCAGTGATTAAAACCTCTGACTGTCCTCAGTAAGAGGGATGTGTCACGGGGTTGATTGAAATGTCAACATCAGTAGAACAGGGATTGTCGACATCACCTATCAATGTAAAATTACACTTCGCTTGATTTTTTAGAAAATATAATCATAATATTTTCCATCTTAGCACAAAAGTTCTGTTGTGGGCACTACAGAGACATGAAAACATTGTACTTTTCAAGCTCTGGTGAAAAGAAATACAAGTGTGAGATGAGTTGTGGTTTTTTTCATTTCTCACCAATATCCTCTGAACACACACACACACACCCTGGGTGGGAAGGAAAAATTGAGGGGTGTAGACAGAGGGTATGGTAAGCATGGGGAAGTATAGGGCAATAAATTTATTTTTTTTTCTCAAAACTGCTTTTGTCAAACTCTTCCCCTAGGCCTCCTTCCAACCCGTAAAAGCAATTCTGATAGCACGATGAAATCAAATTACTTGAGAGAAATGAGCTGAAGGAGCCTCACCGTTAAGCAATTGCTAGACCAGCCACTCAGACAATTCTGGCTAAAGGCTGAGTTTCACAAAAGATAAAACAGGTGAAGTAATAAGAGTGACACTGGCCCCTGTTACTGCAGCGAGCATGGCAGCAGAATGCTAAGAAGGGTGTCACTGGCTTCACTCAGGAGCACAAAAGGGCACCACAGTAGACAAGAGTGAGGCGTCCATAGCCTATTGTTAAGACAGTGGCATTTCAGCTGTTTTGTTATCCGGTTTTGTGATATGAGTGTATATATGTAAAATACGCTATGTTAATAAGTTGCATAACCATAGCAGATGCTGACAATGCCCCGCTGCCTGTGTCATTTCCTTGCCCACTGGTTCAACTTACAACTGCCAGCCCCTTTTAGCCGAGAGTGCCTTCTGGTAGCCAGAGCTCAGCCACCTGCAGGGCAGGTCCAAAGCGAGAGGAAACAAGGCTTCCCACAAATGTCCCTCAATGATTAATGGGAGTTGTTGGGTAAGTACTCTTGCTCCCACCCTCACCCTCAGGGGATAACGCTGGGGCGTGTGCTTCACAGCTTGCCACAGTGCTCAGTGGGATGACGCTCTCCTTGCCGGTTGCCCACAGCGGCAAATACCTCAACAATGTGCTATTTGCTTCCTTTCTTTGTCCATCTGTCTTCCCAATTCCCTTTCCTGAAATCACCCCTCCCAATTAACTTCTTGTACCCAAACCTCTAAATCTGTTTTTGGGGAAAGTCAAACTATGACAGCAACCAAAACATACTGACGAACCTGAGACAACAAGGTGTCATGTCTTATCTCAACAGCCCCTTTTCTGCACTCTTTTCTAGTTGTAATCCTGGGCATATGCACAGTGATGTTTTATAAATTAGCTAATGAAGTAGGGGGAGACAGGTGGAGAGCTCACTGGCTGTCAGCATGGATGCACAGTGATATTTTATTTCGGGGAATATAGAGGTCTCTGGGCCTGGCCCACATTGGCAGGCAACCCTGGCCCACCAGCCAGCAATATTGACACAATAGTAAACTTCTTCTGCTGCTGTAGTTAACTATCACGTATAAGTGACGCTGCTTAGCATTTATATGTATTATCTCATTTAATTTTCAACAATACAGTGGAAAGAAAGAGGACAGAGAAAAATGAATATGAGCTGGCCTGTGAATGGACAGCAACTTTATTGTATTGAGGAAGGGGGGCAAAGATAATTAATTTGGATTTACAATAAATACTGCCAAGATATGCACAAAGTATAGTCTGACTGTGTCATGCAAACTTTAGTAAACTCAGGATAACTCACTAATGCAGTTTAAACAAGCATCTGCTTGAAGAGGCAGCAATGACACTGTGTGTGGCCATGAGGGGGCATGAGGTGGAAGCCCAGGCTGTTCTCAGGAGCCCGGCTACCTCTGGCTTCCACACAAAATAGCCCGAACCTTCAAAACTCCCTACAAGGTGCATATAATCTTTCCCATTTTATAGAAGAGAAAAAGTGGCTCTGGGGAAACTCAAGCAAGGGGCAGGGCCAGTCCACGAGCCTGGGTCTGCCTGACTTCCCTCCATCCACACCCTAGCCCAGTGCTGGGCATGGTGTGGGTCCTCACAGCTCTGTAGGATGGATGGGAAACGCCATAAAGCCTCTACATCAGAGACTGCAGTTCAGGTGCTACACCATTTCCAACTACATAGAAAGGAAATGAGATTGGAAGCCTCTACAGGCAGAGAGCTTATTTCAGAGTGCTGAGCACATGACCTCCTGAGCACCCAATGAACCCAGGAGAGCTGATGTGCCACCCTCTTTCTCAGGTGGCAACATCCATTCTACCATTTAATGCCTCCATTGCAGAATGCGGGTGAGCTCCAAGGAGTCTCCTGGGAATGGAGAAAGGCTGTAAGTCCTAATGGTTCAATTACTTTTCAACATTCAGGTACCATCATTCTGGACATGATTGGAATCTGTGTGTTCGCTGCACACTGTCTCACAAGGAAACTTCTGTGACATCGCCCCTTTCCCCATGGTCTTGTCATGCTCCTTTATTTATTCAACTTAGAATTGATCTCCCTAGCAGGGCCTCCAGAATTAGTCATGAAAAGGAAGAAGGGAAGTGCTGTACTTATCTTAATCTCTTCACACCCATTTTTTCATTTCACTTGACATTACGTGTGCCCAAAGCAAATGATATGCCATAAATTCTACTATATTCAGCCTCAGACTTGAGTTATTTTCTTTCTTCTATTTAAAAAAAAATTGTGAAACATGAAGTTTTCAAGTTGTCTTTCTTCTGCTCTGCAAAACAGGTATGAATGAGCTACACTCTTACGGGACACAAGGTTACAATCTATGCAAGCTTCATCGCTCCTCAAACTTACGAGCTCCAGTATCTGTTTGAGGGTATTTTAAAAATCATCTTTTGCCTAAGAAATTATAATAATGACCAGAGAAATGGCTTGTGAACAAATTCTATTCTAAGCAAGCTGTTCCACAACCCCCGGATAAGTCTTCTGAGAAAGGAGATAAAAGGTCTCATAGGATCACCTGGATAGGATTTTTTTTTTTTATTTCAGCATATTATGGGGGTACAGATGTTTAGGTTACGTATGTTGCCCTTGCTCTCCCCCCAAGTCCGAGTTTCAAATATGTCCATTCTTCAGGTGGTGCGCATTGCACTCTTTGTGTAAGCATATACCCGTCCCCTCCTCCCTCCTCCCCCCTCACCCCTGCCCGACATCCAATAGATGTTATTCTTATATGTGCACTTATGTGTTGATCAGTTAATACCAATTTGATGGTGAGTACATGCGGTGTTTGTCTTTCCATTCTTGGGATACCTCACTTAGTAGAATGCGTTCCAGCTCTATCCAGGAGTATACAAGAGGTGCTATTATCACCATTGTTTCTTAAAGCTGAATAGTACTCCATGGTATACATATACCACATTTTATTAATCCACTCATGTGTTGATGGACACTTGGGTTGTTTCCACATCTTTGCAATTGTGAATTGTGCTGCTATAAACATCCGGGTGCAGGTGTCTTTCTTATACAGTATCATTTGTTCTTTTGGGTAGATGCCCAGTAATGGGATTGCTGGATCTAATGGTACTTCTTCTACTTGTATCTCTTTAAGGTATCTCCATATTGCTTTCCCCAGAGGTTGCACTAGTTTGCAGTCCCACCAACAGTGCATGAGTGTTCCTATCTCTCCGCATCCACACCAACATTTATTGTTTTGGGACTTTTTGATAAAGGCCAGTCTCACTGGAGATAAGTGATATCTCATTGTGGTTTTAATTTGCATTTGCCTGATGATTAGAGATGTTGAGCATTTTTTCATATGTTTTTTGACCATTATTCTGTCTTCTTTTGAAAAGTTTCTGTTCATATCCTTTGCCCAATTTTTGATAGGGTCGTTTGATTTTTTTTGTTGGTTTTCCCAAGTTCTAAGTTTTTATTGGATTATTTGACTTACATTAATGATTAATAAAAGCTCCTTCAACAGAAGATGCAAATGTTTGCCCAAATGGCTCTTGGCTATTTATTGTTTTTGCAAAACTTTCAACTTTTTTGTGGAGTGACCACTTCGGACAGAATACCTGCTAACTCTAACTTGACTTGACTGCATTTTAGTCAGGTTTCTCCCCTTCCCGCAAGTTCCTGAGTTTTGACCTCCCTTTGAGCTTGAGAAAGCATTGGGACATGGCAAGACCCCTCCTTCACAGCCCCTCCAAGAAAGGGCTGACTTCATAGAAAGACATTCTCTAAGCAACTGTCTGATCATGCCATTTCCTCAGTCTACTTCCCAACAACTGGTTCCTTTCAGCCTGTTTACTGTTTGCTATGAGAGAAACGTCCTTTTGCTGGCCTTTTGGAAAGTTTATAAATCTTGGGACTGGAACATTCTTCTTATTGCAAGTCTTTTGGAATAAAGTCTCCCCTTAAGTGCAAATTTGTTTTTATTTGACAGGAGTTATATCTATGAGTATTTTCCCTTGTTAGTGATTTTTGCCTTTAGTATTATGATGCTATATTATGGAGGATATTATAATATTGCTTATAAAAGGTTTTCAATCCATATGTATTAATTTTATTTTAGATATTTTATTGTGGAAATTTTTATTAAAATCTTTATCTATAATTAATTTTGCAGTATATAGCAAGTTAGCTGAATTTACTATAATTTTTTTCACTAAATAGATAATTCCTAGATTCTGCATCTTTCCAGAAATCATCCTCTCCCCACTGATATGAAACATCAATTACATCAAAGACTACACATATACACACATTTTGACCTTTTATTTCTGGGTTATCTGTCCTGTTGATATTTGGCCTTTGACCATGACCATACTATTTTAATCACCACAGTTTCAGTCTATTTTAATATTTCAGAGTTAAGTCCTAACATTCATTTTCTTTATTGTATTTTCTTAACTTGACTTTCTGTCTATTCTCTCATATTTTTAAGAACTCTATTGATGTTCTAATCAGTTTGTACATCTTTAAATATAAAGAAGTTTATTAATCTGATATTTACTAACACTTGTTTTAGTTTAATTTTCCTCTTCATTGTTTTCTAGGATGCTATAAGCAAAGATCTAGCTAATATATGTTTAAATATCCAGTTCAGTGAGTCAACAGTTTGCTAGCAAGTGGGTGTGAGACTAGAGGCCCTAACATAGTAGAGAAGTCCCAGCAGAAAAACTTCTTGTCCAATATATCTCCCTTCAAACTCTACTGACAAGGTGATACTGGGAGCAAGCTCTCCATATCTAACATTTTTCTACAGTTTGGCCTTTACTCTAGTTCCCCTTGTGGTATATTCATCTGCCTTCCTGATGTGGTTTCATACAATGTAAGAAAGAGCATACTGCTCAGGAAGAATCTACATGGGGAATGATCCATGTCATTTGATTGTTTTTCTCTCTGATGTGGGCATGTTTGTACTGAGGTTTCTCATTTGAGCTAGTTTTTAATCGTATGATCAAAATATTATGGTAGGCTATATATATCTCATGACCTAGTCTAGTTTCCAGTCATCAACTCTTCCGATTAGAGTAAGTAGAAGGATTCTACCAGTATCTCTTTTACTGTATTCCAATAATTTTTTCAAGGACAGAATATACAGTTTAGTTCTCTCTGTCCTAATGAAAACATATGTAATATCTAATTTATCTAGAGAAATATGTAGAAATTTGTTATGTATTTATAATAATCTCTTCTAGTTCTTAGTACTGAAGCACATTTTCTAATATTTTTGTGATGTTTGTCATTAGAAGGAGGATTATTTATGTTGGTGGGGAGGAGGAAGGGGAATAGATTCTATAAGGTGGTATTAATCTGGATGGACAATGCATGAATGAAACACTGATACATTTTTAACTGAAGCAGATTAAATATTTTAATGCAATTTCCAAAATTTGATTATAACATTTATTAATGTTTTTATTTTACAACCCTGCATATGTAAATGCAATATATTTGTCAACAAGATCAGGAAATTTAAATACTTAACAATAAAAATTCTCATTAAAATTTTGGTGTAAAAAAGCATTTATATTCAAAGATAAGTTTTGCTTTTGTATCATCAGTATCATAATTTCATACTAGTCTACATTGTCAGAGATATTTGAAAATTTTATACTTACCCATTTTAGTAACAAATTAATATTTGTTACAATTTAAAGCAATTATGTCACTAAATTATACTAAAATATTTTGAAATTTTAATTTAGGCATGTTATTCAGTAAAACACAACATCACATACCATAGGCCTATAACATTAGTAACTTTCATGAGTCATTTAAATTGTAGGCAGAAATTCAAGGCTATGTGTGGCAATGCATAGAAACGTTATTAGTTCATCATCTGGAACTCATGATCAAGGAACATTATTTCATTTCTTTTGGAATACTCAGTGTTTGGCAAGCTTACAGAATAAAATTATTGTAAACATTATGCAGCAGGTAATTATGTTTTCTTTGTTTTAGGTGTAATTTGAAAATTTAAATAACTTAATCAGACTTTCAAGGCCACAGACATAGATTGCTATATCGCTAAAGAAAAAGAGAGGGCATTTTACCTGTTTATCAAAATAATATCTGAGCTACAAGTAAGTACAAGTTTCCCCAAATGTTATTTTTTGGGGGGTTAAAAATTGATGTATAGAAAGGATTAGAAAACTGTTGTTTAGCCACTAGTGATGATGATCACATTAGCTTGGGTGGGTGACTTAACTTGTGGTCCAAATAAAGACGTTCAGGCAATAAAGTCTTAAGGAAGACTATTCTTTAACTTAGCTAGGAAAAATCTACTTGTTATCCATCCATTATTCTTTTTTAGATGATATTTTTAAGTATAAAAAGGGATAATACATGTATTTTTATTTATTTCTCGCTTTGATGGAGAAAAAACTATGTGTACACATTTCTTCTTTTTGGAATTAAGGCAGTTTTGAGGTTAGCTACTCTCATGGTTTTTCTTTATTATGCTCCTTTATGAGCAGCAGCATGCATTAGTGCTTATAGAGCTAATGGTCTCAAAGTGATTTTGAAGAATTTTAAAACACGAAATGAAGCCCATTAGAGCTCAGTAGCTGTTCATTTTACACAACAATATAAGTACTGATGTTCCTAAGTGCGCAAACTATGCAGTAGAGCACAGAATATTTCATCATACCAGAAGGAACTCACTCATAATTATACTACATAATTATGATGTTTTTCCGTTCTTCCTGTAGTTGGAGTTCTATAGTCCCTTTAAGGTATGCAAGTGTAACTGAATTTTTAATAAAAGATAACAAAAATATCTTGGTTTTGGTTTTCTTTTTTCTTCTGTTTTTATAATGATTAGCTAAGCTGTGATTAGAAAACTCTTCAAGGATAGTCTCTTAAATAAAATGAATGAATGATTTTTATGTTAGGGGTTCTGGAGTGGCTAATGCCACTTTCTTTTTTAAATACAGAATTTTCCACGATAGATGTTTTTTCATTTTAGGCATATTTGGTAACCAATGAACTATTAATTGTACCACTTCTTTTTTTCTCGAGTGCCAGTTTTGCTTGTTACACACTAAATTAATAACTCACTGACATCAACATATTTTACTTCTTGTTGTCAAGTAGATTTCAAAAGAATTATTTCTCTTTACTATATTTTTAAAAATGAATAAGCTAGTGAAATATTTTGATTTCCTGATATGTTTGGTTAAAATATTTTTTCCTGAACTTATACTGGGGAAATATATGTGTCAGCTATGTTAAGCCTCAAAACAGAAAAAAATCATCATTCTTTTTCTAAATTTGAAGCAATCAATTTTGATTTTACATATATTGTAATTTGTTCAGACTTTTGATATTAGTCAGTTGAATTATGCTTTCTGAAATTTATTAAAAATCTTTTTATTTCACACATTATATGTAATAACTGGAAAACGTAATATAAGGATTCATTTGGGTAAGCTTTTCTTTCAGGGAGGAGAACAAGAAACTATGCTTTATAATAGAATTCATTTTTTTCTATGTATTTTCAGAAATATGGGGAATAAGTGAGGGATATAATAAAATGTATATATATTTAAAGATTTTGTGGCACATAGTGTTAATAATAAATTTATGACTTTTATGTTTCTGTTTATATTTGACAATATTTGAATCAAATAAAAGCTTTATTTGAATTTTAAACTGGAATTTATTTTTTAAGTAAAATGCTTTGAAATATTAGTAATCAGCTATAGGCAATGTACTAATGATTTTCTAGTTTTAATGCAACATTTTTTTTGAAGGCAACATATTTTCTCAATTAGAAACTTGGGATATAAATCAATATTCTAAGTGATGTGTCTGCATTATTGTTAATGTTGCATATTTTATCTGACTCAAGAATAACTTACTGTAAAAATTAGTAGTTAGTTACCTTTGTTATATTGTATTTCATGAAATCTTTAATAAGATGCACCATTATCTTGTATGCCGCCAAGAAAGAAAAAGAGCAAACCTGCCAATCAAACTATGACGTATTGATTTCTTACCACATCAATGTTATGGTGAATTCACATTTCAGGGAACATCAAATACATAAAAATGAGCATCTTAAAATAAATGAAGTTAACTGAAATAAGTTAATATAAGAAATTTTCTATATTTTACAAAGAAAAATGCTAGATTTGTTATTTTCATTTAAAAAAAAACAAATCAAAGATGTTTTCATCATGTCTTTGACATAGAGGAAAACATCAAGGTCACTGGAATGTGCAGAAGCATCCTGTTTTTTTTTAATTTTCCCTTCAATTTTCTTTTGTTTCTATGTATATGTGTGTGTTTAAACTCTATTCATTTTGCCTGTGCCTTTCTGACTTTTTCTCCCTTTAAAGATAATTGTATATATACTCACTGTTTTCAGTATAGAAAGACCAGTTTCAATGTATCTTTTTCTCTTACGTTCTCAGAAATTAAATGTTTTACACTTTATCATTTGTTTCTTCTGATATCTTCCCTCCTTTGAATTTTGGGACAGCATGTTTCTGGTTCTCTCCTTAACTCTCTGAGTTCCCTTTTCAGTAATTTTTACAACACATAAATAATTATTCTATTCAATGTTATTCTTTTCTTCTTAATCACTTTAGTCACTCTTATAACTTTAATAATAATCTATAGCAAAATCCCAAGTCTATATTTTCTTATTCTTCAAAATCTCCATTCAAACGTTCAACAGTACAAGGGAAAATGTGAGCATTTAGCCTTCTTTGAGCCCATCCAATCATCCAAGCTGGAAATCTGAGATAATGCTCAATTCATCCTTCTCCATCATCACTAACATTCACATGTAGTGTATCCTATTTCATAATTAACAACAACAACAACAAAAACCCTTTTCTTTTTTCTAAATCCTCAATGCAATTCATTAGAGTTTACTTCGGATATTCCCTCATCTAGAACCTGTAAAAACAAACAAAAAATGAGAAACAAGATAACAAGAAAAATCTTTACTATTTCTTTATCATAGAGCTCATATTCCTCATGTCAAATTTTAGTTAACTTCTGTGGTTTTAATCTTTTTTTTCTCTCCTGTGTTTTCTCAAGAACTTTTTCTGATATGTTTTAGATTACTAATCCTGTCCTTGTCTGTCACTTCGGTCTTAAATTCATTCATTTAGTTTTAATTTTATTTTAATTTTAGTATTTTAGTGTTTTATATATTCAATTTCTAGAATTACCAGTTGGTTCATTTGTAAAGTTATCTGTCATTTTTGTGGTTTTATTTTATCTATAGATGTAATCAAACCTGTATTTTATTTCTTTAAAGACACTAAACATAACTAATCTCAATCTATGCCTAATAACTATAAGAACCAATGTCTTTTTGAGTGTGTCTCTGCTATTTTGGGGGGCTGGTTTGTTGTTATTGAGTGTAGTTTCTTGCAGTGTTTATTGCCTTTGGTTATATGCTGAACATAATTTTTGAAAAATAATATATTTATTATTTTTCAAATAAATATTTTTCAAAATATATTTATCCATATATATGTGGATACTTTGAAAAATACAATAAAGTTATTTGCATTTAAAGAGGACTTGTATTACCTCTTGTGAGGCATCTGGTACCTCTGCTAATTAAGGACCATATGAAGTCAAGTTGAAGACTTGGAATTTTCTGGCTTACTTAGGAGATTTGAACTGGGAATGATTCTGCATGGGCTCCCTTTATGCTGAAGTTGCTGACATTTGAGTTTGTACTTTTGAAGGAAAAATTTTTCTCTTTTATTCATCACCTTCAATATAACCTGAGCTTTTATATTTTCCTTGTCCTGGAAGTCCATCAAAATAAGTTTTTAATGTTTGAGAAAGACAAATACTCCTGGGGTAAGAGTAGTTCTCATGCTGTCTGCATGTCTGGATTCTTGCTTTAGTAAATATTATGACTCGGCAATTTATGCATCCATGATTTAAAATAAAATATTAAAATACATTTTGTTATTCATTGTATAGTATATTAAGCAGGAAAATTAACCCAAATAATGTGGTCTACCAGACACAGGAAATTACCCGTGGTATACTTTGTGATATTGGTATTCTTTTTAGAATGTAACTTAAGGACAAATTCTTTGTCGATTTTATGCTTGCTTATCACACTGGATCCAGATTAATGACTCTAATGCAGCAACAGCTTCTATTTATTGAGTAAATATTTCATTTATGCAATCATTACCAGTTCCCCAAGATAATATAGGAGCAATATTCTATATTATAGACAAAGTATCATCTCCATAGTTCATTGACAGTGCTTCAGAATCAAATATGTATCATAGCGAATGGTAGAAAATATATCATAGCAAGTATACATTATAGCAAATCTGACTTGGCCATTGCTATGATATATACTACTTGTAATATTAGATGCGATACTTAATCTAAATATCACCTTATTTATCTACAAAAATGATATAACAATAGTGACAATCTAGTAAAATGAAACCCACAGTGGTCAATATTGCTAAGACAAATATAGGTTACATTCATTGAAGACTTATATTAATAATATCTCAGGGGTCATGCTAAATTCTTTACCTGCATTTTTAAATGTAATTATAAACATTCCTTCGAGGTAGGTATAATTATGGTGTCCATTTTAGATATTAGGAAATTGAGTCTTGTTATGGTTAATTTATTTGGCAAAGCTGCCAAATCTAGTAAGTGGCAGAACACTGGTACAATGACCTAGATATGCCTTATCCCATGATCATTATTTTATACTATGCTCTGTAGGTTAAAGAAGAATAAAATTGTTGAATACGATTTATTTTTTATTTATATTTTATTAACAAATGTACTAGATTTTGTTTCATGGATCCATTTTACTTCAAAATTGATTTACAATGTAATTTTAGAATTGAGTTTCCTGATCCAAAACATTTTTATCTATGTATTATGAAAAATAGGTAACAGCAAACATTCCTGAATTAATTTCCCACTCATATTTCCTGACTACACATGCAATTTCTAATATATATCCCCTGTTCTTGGAATTTAACAATGTTTGATGTTTTATCTTCTATTCATGTCTCTTTGCCATTATTATATTGATCTCATTTACTAAGTATGTACCTTTGCAGTTTCAATATTTCTGAAATTATAAAGAAATTACAATAAATATTTAGCCATATTAGAATTTTAATCTTAGCAGTTTCAATTTATTTTCTAAACTTTTTAACCTAAGTCACTTTTCTGCATTGTGAAACAATCAACAGACAATATGTATTAAAATAAATAGAGATGATTCATCTGTGTGAATGACTAATATGAGAAATTATCTAAAAGAACATATCACTCTCTCCGTTTTAGAGAGAAAAATGCCAATCACAGTATTTAAGAACATAATTGAATCATAAGAGAAATCTCAATCTAGACTGTCATATAATGTAACAAATTTGTGTTTTCAGAGCTACTTAAGAATAACATCACTTCCTAACTAATTCAAATGAGTCAGTAACTATTTTGGGACTGGGATCACAAAATTGATTATTCTCCCTTCTCAAAAGCATTTAAATTGTATTAAATATATTCAAGAAAATATTCATTCAGAAAAGCATTAAGGAAAAAATGAGATGTATCAGCATAATAATTAGAGTATTAGAAGAGAAAGAATCGCACCTCAAAGTACAAGGAAGAAAGATGCACAATAGTAGAAAGCAATGCAGAAAGCATGGAAATCCTCAGATATCATAAGCCGAAGTGAGGAAAGGACCTAAATTTTAGATGGCAGATTAAAACACTTTTGGCAAAACCATGACTCAAGTTTGCATACCTTCCCTTCTGCTCCATATCACATTTATAGCTGAGGTGTTTACCACCAATTTTAAACTGTAGAACTAGTCCTGAAAGAAGACTATATACCTAATTAGGTGAGTCAAAGGCTCCCTGAGTAAGGACTGATGCAATAAAATAGAAATTCTTGTATCAGTATTGCTGATGATGATAGTTGGGGGTGGAAGAGACCTCACTTCCTGATTTCTTCTTATTTAAGCACTCAAAACAGAAACCCGCCAGCATACATGTCCATTTGCCACAAGAGGTAAAATTTCAGTATCTTTATATATAGAATAGAAAAATAACAGTTATATTAGTTTATTGCACTCGTCTTTGATTCAAAACTATAAGCTAACAATCAAGGATCTCAGGCAAATGGGAGAAACCATCAACACTAAAAGGAAGTGCACGAATGCTAGCAAAATGATTCATCCTAAAAGAAACACATAATTCAGAGAACAGAACATTAAAAATATATATATATTTACCATGTTAAATATACACATATAAATATATATTTAGTGTGCTACAATATTTGAAATGGTAGGAGATCCGTAAAAAGATTGTATGATAAAAAAGATCATTGGGAAAAGTTTGGCTAAATAAAAATTAACTAGAAAGACTATAAAAAACTGATAAAATGTCCTAGTATGTAAGTAAAATAAACATTATATGTTGACAATGAGGTTAAGGGCTATGAAGAGGCTGAGATATGATAAAAACCCTGAAAAATGACTTCAGCGAAAAGGTCCTGTTGAGCAAGAGGATTCTGGGAAGATAGCAGAGTAGGAAGCACCAAGAATCTGTCTCTCCATCTAGACCACAATTGCACTGGCACAGTCTGTCTCATGTAACGATTTCAAATTCTGGAGCCTCTTGAAGGCTTGCAACTTCCATGAGAAGTCTTAGATAGTAAATTGCAGCTAATTTTGGTCAATTTCAGCTTTTAACACAGTAGCAACAACCAATTTTCCACCCCTGTCCTGTGACAGGCAGCTGTGCGTGGGTTCCTAGAGCAAACTACACACATTTTGTTGGAGTCAAAGTGGGCAAAAAGGACATCATCATCCAAATATCTGGATCTGTGCTCTGATCTCCAGTTGCTGCTTCTGATCAGAGAGATACAAGGAGGTGGTGACCATTTTTGTGACACCTCCATTTCATTGTTGTCAGCCTCTCCCTCTCCAGCGAAAGTTGACTTCCAGGAAAATTAATGGTCTGGCATATGGTTTCATTTTTGCCTTTTTACTTTTTTGGGAGCCAAACACTAAAGACTAGGATATTCAAAAACAAGTGCAAATAAGGAGAAATTAGAAAGTGTGCATACTTAAGAAAAGACACGAGCTCAGAAAACACCTAAGAAAACCTTAAGTTTACACCTCAGGCCTATTCTTGTCACAAAGATAGACTACAAAAATTTTAAAAATAACAAAAGCAATAGAAAAAATACCAAATCCAGGTGAAGAAAAGAATCTGATTTCCAAAGTACTATTGTTTAGTTTTCAACAACAAATGACAGGACATACAAAGAAACAGGAAAATATAACCCAGTCAAAGGGGGAAAAAAATAAATAAATCAACAGAACATGTCCCTGAAAAAGATTTTATGGATGATCTATTAAACAAAGGCTTTAAAACAACTGTCTTAAAGATGCCCAAAGAACTAAAGGAAGATGTTGTGAAAGTAAATAAAATGCTGTATGAACAAAATAGAACTATCAATAAAGAGAAAAGAAACTTAAAAAAAAAATTCTGGTACTGTAACGAAAGATTCACTAGAGGCATTCAAAGGCAGATTTGAACAAGCAAAGGAAAAAAATCATTAAACTTGAATTATAGGACAATGGAAATTATTGAGCCTGAGGAAAGTGTTCACCATTCTAGATGCCAGTAAAAGCATTCATAATTCATGGAAGGAGCTCAAAATATTAACATTAACAGGAGATTGGAAGAAGTTTCTGCCAATCCCCATGGATGACTCTAGGGCTTCAAAACTTTAGTCGAGAAAGTAATTGCAGATGCGGTATAAATAGCAACAGAACTAGAATTCAAAGTGGAACTTAAACATGTGACTAAATTGCTACAATCTCATGATAAAACTTGAATGGTGGAGGAGTTGCTGCTTACAGATGAGCAAAGTGGTTTCTTGATATGGAATCTACTCCTATTGAAGATATTATGGACATTGTTGAAATGACAAGGGATTTACAATAATATTAATACATAAACTTAGTTGATAAAGCAGCGGCAGAGTTTAAGAGCATTTACTCCAATTTTGAAGGAGGTTCTGCTGTGAGTAAACTGTTATCAAACAGCACTGCATACTAAGAATAAATATTTTGTGAAAGAAGAGTCAATTGATGTGACAATTTCATTGTTGTCTCGTTGTAAGAAAATTCCACAGCCAACCCAACCTTCAACAACCACCCTGATTAGTCACTAGTCATCACCATCAAGGCAAGATTCTCCACCTGTAAAAAAATTAAAACTTGCTGAAGACTCAGATGATCACTAGCACTTTTGTCAATAAATTATTTAAAAATTAAGATATGTGCATTGTTTTAGGCATAATGCTATGGTCCACTTAAAAGACAACAATCTAGTGTATATATAACTTTTATATGCACCGGGAAACCCCCAAATTTGCATTACTCACTTTATTTCAATATTCACTGTATTGTGGTGGTCTGAAACCAAGCTGCTATATCCCTGAGGTATGCCATTGGGTGCCCTAGTTAGAGCAATAAGGCAAAAATAAACAAAAAAAAAGAAATAAAAAGTTTCCAAATTGGAGAGGAAAAGTAAAATTTTCTCCATTTGCAGACAATATGATCATATTTGTAGAAAACCCTACAGATTCCCCCTCTAACACACACACAAAACTGTTAGAACTAATAAATGAACTCAGATTTAGCAGAATACAAAATCAATATGCATTAATCAGTTACATTTCCATGTACTTATAATAAAAAATATGAAAAGGAAAATATGAAAGCAATTCAATTTACAATAGTATCAAGAAGAACAAAATACTTAGAAATTAACTTAACCAAACAAGTAAAATATTTTTACTACAAAACTACAAAACATTGCTAATAGAATTGGAAATATAAATAAATGGAAACACATTGCATGTTCATGTACTGGAAAACTGAACATTGTTAAAATGTCCACTCTATCCAAAGAAATCTACAGTTCAGTGCAATCCCTAACTAACTTGCAGTGAATTGTTTTGAAGAGTTAGAAAAAAACCATCATAAAATTCATATGGAATCTCAAGGAAGCCTGAATAATTAAAAACAACTTTCAAAAAAAAGAGCAAACCTGGATGACTCACACTTCCTGATTTTAAAACTTCTAAAAAGCTACAATAATCAAATTAGTATGATGCTGGTATAAAGACAGATATACAGCCCAATGGAAAAGAATAGACAGCCCAGAAATCAACCCTTGCATATATGTTCAAATGATTTTTGACAAGGCTGACAAGACAATTCAATAAGGAAAAGATAGTCTTTCAACAAAAAATAGTGAGAACACTGGATATCCACATGAAAAAGAATGAAATTGGACCCCCGCAACACCATATACAAATATTAACTCAAAATGGACTGAAGACATAAAAATAAGACCTAAAAGAATACAATTTTTAGAAAAATACATACAGCAAATACTTTGTGATGACATTGGATCTGTCATTGATTTCTTAGATGTGACACTAAAGGCACAAGCAACAAAAGAAAAAATAAACAAACTTGACAGGACAAAATTTTTTAATGTGTATCAAAAGACGCTGTCAACTGAATAAGAAGGCAATCCACAGAATGGGAGAAAATATTTGCAAATAACGTATCTGATAAGTCACTCAGATCCAGAATACATAAAGAATTCCTAAAACTCAATAGCAACAATGACAAACTCCAAATGATTTGAAAATGGGCAAAAGACTTACACAGAAATTTCTCCAAAAGAGATATAGAAGTGACCAACAGACAAATGACCAAAAAGCAAGTGAAAAGATGCTAACACCATCACCAATCATTGGAGAAATGGAAATAAAAATTTCAGTGAGATACCACTTCATGCCCATTAAGATGGGTGATCAAAAAAACAAAACAAAACAAAAAACAAAACAAAACAAAACAAAAAACAAAAACAAAACTCAAAATAACAAGTGTTAGTGAGTAGAGAGATGTGGGATGTAGAGAAATTCCTTGTGCAGTGTTAGTGAGAATTTAAAATACTACAGCTTCTGTGGAAAACAGTATGGAAGTTACTTAAAAATTTGAAAGTAGAGTTACCATATAATCCAGCAATTCTACTTGTGGATTTAAACACAAAATAATTGAAAACAGAGGGATATTTATGCACCTGTGTTCATAGTAGCATTATTAACAAGAGCTAAAATGTGGAAATAACCCAGTGCCCATAGATGGGTGAATGAATAAGCAAAATGTGGTATATTCATAAAATGTAATATTAGCCTTAAAAAGGAAGAAAATTCTGCAATATGTGACAATATGAATAAAACTCAGAGACATTATGCTAAGTGAAATGTCACTTATAAAAAGATAAACATTATATAATTTCATTTTTATAAGATACATGCGGTAGCCAAAATCAGAGAAACAGTAGAATGGGAAGTTATTGTTCAATGGGCATAGAATTTCAATTTTACAAGATAAAAAGAGTTATGGAGATGGACTGTGGTGATTCTTGTACATCATGAATGTATTTAATATCACTGATCTATACACTTTAAATGATTGAGATGGTTAATTTGTTATATATTATCACAATATAAAAAATTGAAAAAAGATATTTTTGGATATTGGGCAAATTATTGAACACCTCCACACGCATCCATAAACACACAGTCTGATAGCTAGAAAAATCATTGGGAAATTTCTAAACACCACAGTTAAATAAAGTCTCTTAAAAGTTTCCAGGAAGAATCAGTTTTTAGTAATTAAAAAAGAAGATGGGAAACTATTAATAATACCATGAATCTCTCATCGGCAACACTGGTATGGGATGAAAATAGAGTACAGCCTTAAAATTTCAAGAACAAATGCTTTTGAAATTAAAAATACGTAACCAGTCAATTGTCAAGTAAATACCAGAGCTGAAATCAGAATAAAAATATTTTCAAAACACCAAAGATTAATATATTCTCCATTAAATCATTTGATAAGTAAAATGAATACTTGAGAATCTAAGAAGGCATGGAATCTAAGAAAAATGGCAGTACAATGAATACAGCTCAATATGACAGATTTGTAGAAAACTTAAGAGGTATGTTAGATCTCCAGAACTTTTATCTGATAAATGAAAGCTTGTACTCCTTGACCAATAACTCCTCATCTTTCCTTCTTCTGATACATATTAAATACCTTTCTATTCTCTGTTATTTTGAATTTGGAATTTTTAAAATTCCACATACGAGATCATGGAGTATTTGTCTTCCTGTGCCTGGCTTATTTTACTTAGCATAATGTTTTCAGGTTCATCCATGCTGTTGCAAAGGGCAGGAGTATCTTCTTTTCCATTTATCTATCAATAGACTCAGGTTGTAGGTTGTTTCCATATTTGACTCTTATAAATAATGCTACTCTGAACATGGGAGTGTAGATATCTATCTGAGATAGTGATTTTGTTTCTTTTTGATATATACCAAGAAGTGGAATTGCTAAATCATACAGTAGTTCTATTTTTAATTTTTTGAGGAAACTCCATAGTGTTTTCCATAATGGTTCTGCCAATTTACTTCCCACCAACAATGTATAAATGTCCCCTAGTTTACTGGAATATTTTTGTGTTCCTTTGGTGATCATGTTTCTTTGTGTGTGTGTATGTGTGTGTGTGTGTGTGTGTGTACTCTTTGAATCTTGTGTTGCTGTCTTCACAACAGAAGAAGCAGTCACCACCTTCTCCATTCTTTACTGACCATCTTTAGAAGGAAAGTAGAAAATGTCTTCATCAGTCTGGCTAAGGATTCTGAGTCTCTCTCAGACCCTATATATAGATGTGTTCACTCCAAACCCCTTGTTCCCTTCTGGGGAAATTCTTAAGATTTTATGCCTTCTTTGGACCCACCAAAGATAGGCCACATGCTGAGAGCCTTCCATTCGTTTTTGCTAGTGTAGTACCCTGAAATGCTCAAGTTTCTAGGCCTTTTCTCAGTCCCAAAGAATTGAGCCATCTCTCTGTATGACATGATTACACTTGCTATTTGTGTGGACACACTGGCGGAGCCATCCTGGTGGTTGCTAATGAGACACACTGAGGGTATGGGGTGCCCATTGGCCAGAGGGGGTGGTCCACAGATGCAGTATCTCAAGCAGGCCATAGGCAGCTTCCTAATGGAGTCAGTGGAGGGGTTAGTAGGGCCCATGGCCTCTCTTGTCTGCTCCCAGAGTCTCCAAACCTTTAACCGTGCCAATCACCTCAGTATTCTGGGTGCAACAAAAAAGAAGTAGGCCTCCTGGGGAGCGTCCCATGTAGCTGAGGAAGCCAGATGTTCACCTGCTAATATATCACTTCTTCCTGTGGGAAAAATCATGAACTTATCAGGTCTTTCTTGGCACTGAGCTGTGCCACTTTGAGAAAGGGGTGACATAAATAAAGCAAAACTGTTTTTACCCTCTTCAATAAATCTGTTCTCATATTTTTTTCTTCCAACAGTGTGCTGAAACTTCTCTGCTGGACTCCTGGACTCTCACAAAATGTACTTTCATCTATGGGTAGCTGTCAAAATTGATGCTTCTGTAAGAGAGTTGATGATAGAAGGCTCCTATTCTGCTATCTTGCTAACATAACACCTACTCACTATTTTAAAAGATGATATATAAAAAATGTAGTAAATGTTAAAATGATATTCAGTCAGAGCACAGTGACAGCACAGGCATTTTTTTCTAGTTGTTCATTACTTGTAAAGTACAAATTGTTGAATACTATCAGTGTCACTCATGGGTATAAACAGTATTTAGACCTCTGGTGGTAAGCATCAGAAGGAAAAATTAAAGGAATAGTCCAAAATTGATATGTGAAAATGAAGATTTGGGCAGAAGACAGAATAAAAGATGCCTTAGTAAATCTCCCTGATTGCCTGATTGTCCTGTGTCTGGCAATTTAGCAGCTGCCATTCTGTAATAATGTAATCATCCTGATGTGCAAGGGGAAGGTACCATGATGAGGCTGGGGGAATGGATTCAGACAGAGCATTTTTAAAAAACTTGTATGAGTGATTCCCAATCCAAGGTACTTGATGATTTTACACTTTGTGTTTCTCTCATTTCTATGTTAAGTAGGAGCAGCTATGCATAATGAACTATGGACTATTTTATTTTAGTGACTATTAATGTTTGCACTGGCCAACCTCATTGCATATAATAACCTACCACAGACTAATTTTACAATTTTTTAGAGAACAAAAATAGAATAAACAGGCTTCCAGTAAGTCTCTGTAAAATGTACATTCGTGATTCAATATAAACTAACATCATCAACCCAATTAGCAAAGAGCAAACATTGGCCATGTTTTTATTTTTAATTATACATACAATTCTTGGGATGGGAATAAGTTTCTCATTTCTCATGTGATTGTAGTTAGCCCTTGAATCACTTAAGCTAATTTGTACCACCGTAGTTTTTTTATTTATGTTTACTAGATGACGAGATTGTGGGTTCCAAATTGTGTAACATCAAAGAAATTAAATAAGAATTTTGCGAAGGTCTACGCCATGTACTAATATCTCTCCCGTATGCCCTGGCAAAAATAAAGTATAAACAAAGTGTGCTTCCATCTGAAAAGTACTTTCTTTGGTGGCGAGGTGGGGGAGGGAATAGGAAAACATGAACATGTTGGATGAATTATTAGGTGGCATACATGAAAATGTGCAATATTAAATGTGCAATTAACAAAATTAATTGGAGATGAATCACTCAGGTTTGAAGAGGTCAAGTCAGACTTCATAATGAAAAACCTGTACAGGTGTGAAGAAAAAAATTCCAATAAATTATTTATAAAATTATCCAACTTGGACTTGATCCATTTGAAAATTATACAGGTAAACAAAAATGTAATTTCCATTATTAGACAAATTACAAAATGATGAATGACCTAATGAGAAAAATTATTTGAAAATTCAAATGAAAAGAAAAAACAATATGATATAAATATATCATTTCCCATCACAATTGCCATTAAGCTTTTGTAATAATTCAATGAAGACTAAACAATTTGTAAACCAGTAAGAGAAAAATTATTAATGTCAGTAAAAACCAAAATTCTTTTCTTCTGTTTTTCTTTTTGTAGGAGTGTCTACAATATTTGTAGAGTGTTATACTACATATACTATGTGTAATGTTTTGTGGTAGAGGACACAATAAAGAGAAAATAAGGTCCTTACTTATTAGTCAGTTCTTGTAATCTCTATGTTTCTTAGACACATAGCACAAAATATTGAAAAAAATAATAGTACTAAACCACATGTACGAAAAACAAAAGACATTAATGGAAACCACACAGTAAACACATCACACAAGTTCAAGGATGCAACTTTTACGATTACGTTTTTCATAAAGCTGTTTAATAACATCTTACCCTTCATTGCATTATAATAAGAGCTCAAATGTTTACTACCTCCTTCCTGCATCAACATCATATTAATAATATGCTACTATAACAAGTATATCTGTTAAACATTCAAGAAGAAAATAAATCAATCCAATTATTATTTTAAAACATTCTAAGTTAGCGATAAACTGTATACTCAGGACGTATCTTAACTAGTTAAATATGTTAAAAGTTTAGGATACTCATTGTTCCTTCTCAACTTAATAGTGGTGTCTATTGGCAACTTTGACAGAGAAAATCTTAGAAAAATAGAGAGAACAAAATCATCTGACCTCGTAATATGAATATTTGTGCATATATCTTAAGAGGACCAATCTTTTCCCAGTTTAAACAGAATGTAGTCCATAATTTTAAAAGGAAGTAAAATAGAAAATCTACTTCAAGAGTCTATTTATATGAGCATTCAATTATTATGTTTATTGTTTAATAATGTAGAGTAAAAAACTAGTAAATGCATGCATTTTGGTATAACAAGTATTTTGTTTAGCAGTGGTTTGGATTGTTATTTTCACACTCCAAGTTTTGAGTATTACTAGAAGGACTTTTAAGATCAGGAGATATGTTGTGCTTCATTTTGTACAGAGATATTAGATGTGGTATGTAAAAATTTCAGTTAGTTACAAAATATTAGATCCAATTTAATGTTCAGAGTACTGTTTTCTTATACAATTATTTTTTGTCTTCAAAAATATTCTTAACATGTTGTTTACTTTCTGATTTTATGCTTAGGATATCTACTTTCTTCTTAGCTGCAATGCCAATATTGCTGTGATCACTTCTATAATCTGTGTCTTTGTTGCACAATAAAGTCACATTGGGAAGCAAAAATATAATTAATTAATCTGACTAAATGTAGTTTCCCAAATCTTAAACAAAATTTATGCTTTAATGTCATAGTGATGTGAGTGATCTGAAATGTGGTCACTTTGATTCCAAAAGTGGTTTTTAACCAGTGTAATGGACCTATCACTCACGAGCTAAAACATGTGAGAGGGAGCACTGCATTTGAAATTTATTCAGATGATAAATCATTAATAAAATCTCATCATTCTTATATCACTAAATATGCAAAATTATTTAGTGAGAAGAGAATCAATATTTTCAACGATACTGTTTTTGCATCTGTAGGCCTGGGTTCCCTAATTCATTGGTTATCACGAAACTCAAGATAATAGAAAATATGACCCTTCTGCCCCTCAGTTAAATCCTCTCACAAGTCATTTCCGAGCCTAAAAGTATAAAGTCAATGGGGAAAAAATCCTCGTTTCTAAAAGAAAGACTGCCTTCTGTAAAATCTTTTGTTCATTGCCTGTTAATTCCATTGTATGTCCTCAAAATATTTCCTTGACTGACGTTAGAATCCTCTGTTAATTTTTACCTACCATTAATTTCAAATAGTCCCCATATTCGGATTAGAGGAATAAGCAAGCGCCTTAAGAAATTCAGAAAAATCTAGTTTTTCAATCTTGAAGCATAATAATATAATTACATGTTCACATGCTGGCATCAACCTAATGAATCAAAATAAGATATTGATTTACAGAAGGAAATTAAGAATAATATGTGAAGAATAATGAAATCAGAAATTGACATATTTTTCCCCAGGTCATTTGGTCAAGTTATTTGCACTGAGAGGTTGCCAGAGGTACTTTTCTAACATTTTCATATGGCAAAGATATGGTAAACATTGGCCATATCTTCAAAATCTATGTCTTGTAAAGTATATGCAACTCTATGAAAAATTCCTTATAACATTAAAATACTAGTATTGTTAAATAATTTCGTATTGATTATTTTTAAAGCAAGGAATTAAAATCTACTTCTCACTTTCTATTTTTTAATACCTTTATTTAATAATACACCCAAGTCTTTGTCATTTTGTCTGGTCCACCACACTCCTCTGCCCTTTATTTTCCACTCTGCTGTCCTTAGGCAGACTTTCCTGTTCCACTGTGGTGAACATGTCTCACACACACTTTCTCCCACAATGCATAATCCAGACTGTGTCATGTCAGGGGAGAAATGCTTTAGCCACATTCAATACTTGACTCCCTGCTGATGTTTAATGGAACTTATTTTGATGAATCTTTTCTTTGTATTTTAAGCTTACTTTGATAGATGGATTAACATGTTTTATAATTTAAAGGATAAAGGATTCAGATATAAAAAGATTATAATTTATGCATCATATTAGAAATATTATAGATGAAATGTACATTTTAAAATTATTTACTTCACCTAAAATATTGCTTTCTATGGTGAATATTATAATAAATGCAGTCAGATTTTAGACGTATTGTAAGTTTACAATTGACGTAATATAGGCTTAGAAATATCTTAAGTATCAACAAAGCCAATCTTCTCATTTAACAGTAGGGAAAACAAAGTTCAGATATACCAAACGCCATAGATAACATCAAATAACTTAGCCTGGTTTAGAATGAGGTCTTTCTCCTAAATCCTATTATTACTCATCCCTTCCCAGCTTGTCACGTGAAGTAACGTATAATGTTAATTCTAAAGATGGGTGATCTTAGTACAAAATAAAGGTCTCTCGTTGACCTGTGTATTCATTAAAATATTTTTAACATCTTTGCTGATAAAAGCAAATACATTGTTGGATAATTACAAAAGTATTTAGAATGTCTACATAATGTTGTTAGTTGTCTCCTTATACATCTGTCTAAAGAACTTCAAAATGTAAAAATGTGCACTAAATTTTCCCTTAAGTAAGATATTGTATAGTAACTGTTAAAATGGTGTTTAACATTCTATAGCATGATATGGAGAATTACTTGAATTATAGTATCTCTCTCTCTGTCTTTCTCTCCCTCCCCCTCTCTCTCACACACACAGGCGCGCACACGTGCACACACACACACACACACACACACACACAAATATATTCAGAGTCAAAGAATGTGGGAGAAAGATTGAGAGAAAGCAAAGAGAGAAACTGAAGTTAATGCTGGTACCAATATTTTGATCTATCAAAATATTTTCTTCTATATCTCATTTTACATTCATTGATTGTCCCAATAAAAGTGTCAAATATCTAATCACAGAGAATTTATGTGTAAGAAAGAATTTATGACTTATCCTAAATATTTATGTAACATTGAAGTTAGTTCCATTCTAGACCCAGCTTTCTGGACAATTTGTAGTGTGACCATGAGTATGCAATATTGATATATCTCCTTTTCCTTAAAGGTAAAATCAAGGGATTTTTCCTTAGAATGTATAGACACTGGGTTTTATTTTCTTTGTACATTCATTCAACTTGTGGTCATTTTTTTAAAGTATTGAATTGGGAATGAATTCTGAGGCTGTCAACCTCAAAATATCATGATCAATAAATGATGCTTGCCTTGCTTTTGGAAGAAAGAAAGATGTCATAGCTATCACATTTTGTTATGATTTCAAGATATCTTAATTTTCATTTATTTGTAAACATAAAACATTCATTTAAAGGTAAAAATATGACTACATCTAAATTGCATTTTGAGAGATCATATTCACTAACGGATCAGTTCATTTTTGGTTTACTCATTCAGTAAACATTATATTATATTACATTTCAAACTCTAGGCCTTGCTATTTTCATTCCTGTGCTCATAACTTCTGTAGATCTGTCATGGTCCTCCCAATTTAAAGTATATAAGACACCTAAATATCCTGACCAGATTTTAAAATCATAAACTCTTCAACTCTTCTTTCAGACATGAAGCAGAGTTTCTTTCTGCCAGCTTAGTTGTCCTAGATAGCAAGAGGTGAGTGTTCAAAAGACAGAAAATTAAGTAATGGGGAAAACTTATTTAATTTTGTGCTCAAATATTTTAAGTATAATGTGAAAGAAATTGTGCCTGTAATGGATTGTTTATTTCTTACTCCTGACTTTGAATTTGATAACATTCCCTTCATCATTTTGTCTCCTTCCAAGTTTTTACTTCAATATAAAATATTTAAAAATTACCTTGTTTGGACAATCATTTTTTGTTCTTGAAAAGTTTTGAAAATCTTAGTAGTTTTACATTGTTCTTAATTGTTTGAAATGCAAGGAAATAAGTAAAAGAATTCTCTCTTATTTACCTTTGAGATAATTCCCTTTCCATTTAGAGATCTTTGCAGAACTAATGGCATTTTTAACCTATTATATAATTGTATTTATTATCTAGCATTCAAGTGGCCACTTAGACAATGCTAAACTAACAGGCTACAGTCTAACAAAAAAACTACTCTAGTTACTTCGGAACAAAATGTACATGAATATACATGCACATATAAACATATACATATATAAACATTCATTAATGAATCATAGGAAATAATACATATGCACATACACACATATAGAGTAAATAAAATCAGAATCATTAGTGTATTTTTTAGGATTCTTTTCACAATGCAATTGACTTTGCATTACTTTTTCATACAGACAATACAGTTGGGACTCCTGGTATAGAAATTCAACTCTGGAGACCTTTGGAAAAATTTCTCCATTATTTTGAAGGAATGGACAGCTATTGGATCACAATTAAATTTAGGTAGAAATTGAAAGATGATATTTCAGCTTCTCAATATCAGAATGTAGAGTCTAAATATGATAATCAAACCCTGAATTGGATTTTGTGTTAGATTGGTAAATGTATTAAAGAGTAGAAAATCAGGTTGACATTTTATCAGTAGTTGCTCTTCTCATCAGAACGATTTTACTCTACATTGCTCACATTCATCTTGCTCCCCTACCAATGGAGATAACACTATAGAAAAGTAATATTTATATTCCAATAGGCCATATATTTATGGCAAAGAAAATTTCATCCTGAAGATTAGCAGAAGTTTTCTAGTGCAAGAATATCATGAATAGTGCCTTCAGTTATCAGAGCAATGTTATGCAACTATACAGTATTTGGAACACATTGATAGTAATATTCTTCTTTACAAATATTCTTTATTTTTCTTATCTAATTTTGGAACTTCAATATTCTTCCCTTTCCTGTATAAATCTCCTCAGTATTTGTTTAATCTGGAAATAGCTCTATTTCTTCCAGTTACTCAAATATCTGTGATAATGTGTAAATAATGAATTCATTTATTTTCAAAATAAAGAAGGTTTATAAAATCAACATTCTGTGAGCAAAATCCTCTTAACAATTATTTACTTCTTACCCATTTGAATTTTGTCCATACCATGTATCTATAGGTAAGTGCACATATTTATATTAAATTTGCTGTATCTCTTTGTTTCTCTTAACCCCCATCTTTTTTCCTGACTTAATTGTAAGTATTTTCTCTATCAGATCTTAATTGAGTAGCCACATATTCAGTATCTTCCCTATGACATCTGGTTAAACTAAAAGGATTTAGTGTTCTATACTTTTGGATGGACTCTACCTCTGGGTATCTTAATCCATTCAGGTATTTTAAAAATAGGCATAAACATCATAACTTTAGATTTTACATTTCATCAGGCTGATTTTTAGTTGGCACTTGTCTATTATAGGCTTTTCATTTTCTTTTTTACAAGTTGATGGTGACAAACAGTTCTTTTGTCTTATACTGTATGTTCCTCAATTTTTGGACCCTATTTGTTCTGCAGTTGCTTGCCGAAATCAATTCTTTGTTCTTTTTTTCTTTTCTTTTTATTTTGTGCAACTGTTGCCAAACACTGATAGGTATAACTAATCTGTCCTACTAATATTTTGTATTCCAACCCTTGTACCTTGGGCTACATGATTTTTAGGTATATCATCTATCTTCACAGTTATCACTGGTAATATTTCACCCAAATCTGTTATTCTATAATGTGGATCACCTCTTTCAAATCTGCAATACCTGTTTCTCTATAGCTTGTCACTCATCCCTGAGCCAATGCCACATATTTTAAGTTTAGTTTATGGAAGCTTTCCTTATAGAGCAATATCGATCAGGAAAAAGCAGACAACGAAAAACCCCAATCTCTCAGCAGCATAACCCAAAACAATTTTAGTTCTCACTCATGCTGGTTAACTACTGTGGTACAGCAGAGGACCTCTGCTTATGGCAGTCACATAAATTCCAGGTTGAAGGAAGTTCTTTCTTGACACATGTTTCTACAACCAAAAAGCAGGGGAAAGTGTCTTGGTCATTTTAGCTATGGGCAGAGTAGGCCCATTTTTCATTATCGAAGGACACTGAATTTATATAAGAGATGAAGCAATAAATAGACTTCAATTAACTAACAGTCACATTGAATACAGGTGTTTTATAATCATCCTCTACCATCAAGTTGCCATAAACACTTCAGATAATAAGGACTAGTGTTATCAGAAGTGACTTGATGAAGACCATGCTGAAATAAAGCAATATAGTTAAAAATTGTATTAAAAAGCAGAAGTGTTCGTACCAAAAGTATAGGTAGTAAGAGCAGTGAAAACAGCCATGACTCATCAGAATATGAGAATTTCAAATATAAGGAAGGATCATTAAAAAAATCCCATTGGGAAGCTTTTATGGGCATTCGTAAGAATAAGCTGGGAATCTTAAGATTTTTGTATGTGCTTAATAAATAAAGACAAGAAAATTTTATTATCAAAGCTACCCTGTATTTCACATCTGGAAATTGAATATTTAATTAATAGAATATCAAATTCCACACCAGTTTGTCTTTCTATTAGTATAGAGTTTCACATTTAAACCTATAATTGTTGGAAGTTTCTGAACCAATTCATAAGGATATCCTTAGTTAACATTAAATCGAGATATAAGATCATTAGTTGTGAGAAAAAGGAGAACAGTCAGTTTGCATATCCATCAAAAGTTTTCATTTAGATGATCTTTTGATATAAATACATAATGACAAGTAGCCCAGTTGCTAAGAGATTAAATTAAGAAGATGTCTTGTGGGTAAAAAACATTACAACCATATGCTAAATGAAGTTCAACTAAAGTCTGTAAGCCTGGATTTAAATCCCAGCCTTGTCACTTAGTAATTATGTGACCTGGGCTACCTAGCTAACCTCTCTATGCCAGAGTTTCCTGATCTGTAAAATGGAAATGATAGCCACATCTAGTTCACGAGATTGTTAGGTGAATTAAGTGAGTTAATATCTGCACTTAGAACAGTTCTGACACATTGCAAGATCTATATAACTGTTAAATCAAAATAAAATAAACAAAATAGCTCTGTCTCAGACATGAACAAATAGACAACATAAACGTGTAATAAAAGTATGATCATGTTTTGAATGGAAGAAAATCCAAACGTAGCTTGTTCAGCATAGCACAGAAGTTATAGGGTTCCCAGGTATTGTTCCCTAACCTGTCAGTGAAGAGCAGAAGCACTTTTTAATGGGTTGATTTATATTTATGTGGTAAGTGAAAATGCTGTCTTGCCTTTCTTTTGCATAAATACGGTCAAAAAAGGTTTGTGAGTTTTGCTTGCTAATTTGCTTAGGGCACCTTCTTTGGAAAAATTAGGAACCAACTGACATCCATCACCAGGGGGACCTGAGACTTTGAGACCACCTGCTACTTACTTTGACACATCAATGCCAACCTTTTGGAAAGTGTCTAAGCCACAGGGGGTAATGACCAGGTGTGCTGGCATATTTTGCCACTTCATTTCTGTGTTTGATCTGATTAAAGTGCCAGCAGGTTATTTTAGGAATTTTTAATTTTCGCTGAGTGCCTTTTAAATTATGTTTCAGTGGTTATGCCTGCAGAGAAATTTTTAAAAATGGCCTCATTGGAGAAAAATTTCAAAAATATTTACTTTTTTCTTTAACTCTTAGAGCTTTGTTTAAAAATAGTAACTCTTTTTCTCTCCTCCATGCTCCCTTTGCACTTACCTCTACTATATTTACCACATAAGATTTTAATTGTTTGTCATTTAAAACTCAACTCCTTTAAGGTAAGGGCCCTGTTATTCTTAATATCTGCTTTAGAATAGCCCACCCAAATGGCATGGGTGGACTATATAAACCTCACAGAGGAAAGGAAAAGACACTGTTATAGTCATCATATAAAATTATGTCAATTGAGGACTGTCACTTTGTCAACAGAGGCTTGCTTCTACAATAATAACAAGGAGGCCTAATATTTAAATAGAACGACTTTAGACTGACAAGCAAAAGTACTTTATAAGGGTTTTTATATGTAAAGTAAGAATGAAGTATTATGTTTTAAAAGAGGAAAATGGAAAGCACAGTTTATATGAGATATAAATTTTTTGAATGTTCCTCTGTGAATCAGTCTTTGAAGATTTTTTCTGTTTCTCATGGGTGGTTGAAACCGTGTGCAAATGAAATCGCATAGATCTGTATCTTTCAAATAGAACAAAGCTACTTGGGTGAATACTGGCCCAAGTAACAAGGCCCAGTAAGAATCTCCATTACTCATATTTTACTTCTTCATTTTGAACCCATTTTATTGAAAAAAATACAATCATACAATAACTTCATTTTCTCCATGTTTCATGGTAATTAACATGGACAGCTTCATGTAATATTATGAATCCTAATATTATTAATATGAAACTCCTCTTTTCAAATCCAGCCTGAGACAAGCATGAAAACCTAAGTGAGAAGAAGGGCCTATGCCTACAAGCTTCCTTTTTGTTCTGCTTCATATTCTCTGACTTCTTTTAGAAAGATGGCTTGGAAAAAAAATAGAAGAAGTAGAGGGGAAGGTGGGAGCAGAAAAGGTCTTATTTGATTGGTGTCTCTTGGCTGTAGCAGATATTTAAAGATTATTGTTTTCTTATTCTCATGGGTCACATTATTCCTGGAGAGTAAGAAATATCAGTAGCTCCTGATATTTGGAAACTAATCTAACACTTGTAGATAGACCTTAACCTTATTCCAATCTTGTCTGACATCCATACTTAAGGCTTCGGTTTTATCACAAGTTGGGCCAACACTCAGAGCAAGGTCATGTTATTCTCTTGATAGACATACGTTATCTCCCAGAACATCAACATCTGACCAGGTCATTCTGAGAACATGATAAAGTGAGACATAAACAGGATCACTGATTTGCTAAAATCAGTAACAACTACTCATTTATCAGTTACAGTTTTGTCCTGAGTTTAGTCTACCCTTTCTGTAGATAAAATTTATTGAGATACCCACTCATGAGTTGCTCCACTTTCTGATAGCACATGATGTATTACTTATAAATCAGGTTAATAAGTTCTTTTTAATACTCCTGCTGAGATACTTCATAATTTTCCATAGTAAGTGACCTCACTCTGTGCAAAAGGTAATATACTTAATTTGGTCGACTACAAATGTGTTTTGGTAGTCTTTGGCTGAAAAGCACTGATACTAGATTCTCTAGAAATTTCTAATAATTAAGCATTTCCCATGTACGATTTTCTTAACATGGATAGAAATTTATTTTTGTTGGCTTTTTATTGTAATTATCTCCATACTTACATGTCTGTCTTCTTGACACCTCCACTCCATTGTCTACTAAGCACTTTATTAAGCATGTTTACCTTAAAGTATAAAAAATCACAATTATAATATCTCTCTTCAAAATCTATTCCTTCTATCATTTTTCATATTTCAGTTAATAACACCTCCATTCTGCCAGTAAATCAGGCCAAATATTCAAGGGCCATTCTTGAGTTCTCTTCTCTGTCAAAAATCACAACCAATGTATCAGAATATTCATTGACTTTGGAGTGACCTTTCTTTGAAACAAATCCACCACTTTTACAATGTCTACCCTGGACACTGTCACCATCAAATATCACCTTAAATACTCTAGGAACTTCCTAAGTTCTCTCGCTTCTTCAGCTCTCTCCTTCCTATATGCTTTTCCTTGCTTCCATTCAGCAAATCAAATAATCACTTCAAAACATGAGATTCCAACTCATAGCTCCTAAAAACCCTCTGACATAATACCATCTCACTTTTGGCAAAATCCAAAGTCTTCTTGGTCTACAAGTTCCCATAAATCCAATCCCTTTGCCACCACTCTGATTTCATCTTCTACCATTTTCTTAGTTCTCCTATTTATCCTTTTACTCAAGAAGTAATTTATGCTTGTTTTCTTGATGTTGATAAAGCAAGCCAAGAATGTTGTCAGCAGCGGCTTTTTCTATTGCTTAGAATTATCTCCCCTAGTTATCTACATGACTTCTTTGCTTACTTCGTCAGTCGCTCTGCTTAAAGATCACTTTATCTAAAAGAGTATCAATGATAATATTATATAAAATAGTAACTTTACATATGAATCTCTATTACCCTTTATAGGCTATACTTTTTTTTTCTTTTCTTTTCTTTTTTTTTTTGAGACAGAGTCTCACTTTATTCCCAAGGCTAGAGTGCTGTGGCATCAGCCCAGCTTACAGAAACCTCAAACTCCTGGGCTAAAGCCATCCTCCTGCCTCAGCCTCCAGAGTAGCTGGGACTACAGGTATGCGCCACCATGCCCGGCTAATTTTTTCTAAATATTTTTAGTTGTCCAGCTAATTTCTTTCTATTTTTTAGTAGAGACGGGATCTCACTCTTGCTCAGGCTGGTCACAAACTCCTGAGCTCAAACTATCCACCTACCTCGACCTCCCTAAGTGCTAGGATTACAGGCCTGAGGCACCGCGCCCAGTCAATACACTGTACTTTTATTCACAGCACTTATCAGCACTTATATTCAAAAACAATGAGTAATGGAAGAATAGAGGAAGAAAGAGACAAAACATACAGAAACCAAAGGAAAATGGAAATGTTAGCCCTACCTTTTCAGTAAATTGATTATACACTCCAATAGTAAATCAGAGATTGGCAAAATATATACAAAGTACAATTTAACTATATATTATCTATAAGAGATAAACTTTAGATTCAAAGACAAAACACTTCACTTGTAAGAAGTATAATAATATATCACACAAACAGTAACTAAATGAAAGCTAGAGTAGCTATGAGAATATCAGACAAAATAGACTTTAAAAAAATGTTACTAGAAAAAAGGGATATTTTATAATAATAAAAGTATCAATATATCAATTAAAAACATATATTCGTCTAATAGTAGACCCTCAAAATTGTGAAGCAAAAATAGCTGGAATTAAAGGAAGTCACATACAATTCAAAATAGATGGCCATTTTACTATCTCAATTTCAATAATAAATGGAAAAACTAGGCAAATGACTAAAAGAAATAGAAGATTTGAACAGCACTGTAAACTATTAGACACATAGAACCCTCCCGTTAAAAACAGTAGGACCAACATTCTTCCCAAGTGCACATGAAACATTTTCTAGGATCAGCCATATGTCAGGCATAAAACAAGGTTCAATAAATATAAAATAATAGAAGTCACACAAAGTAGGCACTCCAACCACAATGTAATTAAATTAGAAATCTATAAAAGAAGGAAGTTTGGGAAAACAAACAGACATCTAATTAATTACTGGTTCAAAAAAGAGATCACAAGAAGAAGGGATAGTATTTTAAGATAAAAGAAAGTTAAAACATTGTATACTATAATTTATGAAATTCAGCTAAAATGGTGTTTAAAGAAAATTTATACCTGTAAAAGCCTATGTAATAATTAAGAAATATCTCAAATCAATAAGCTAACCATGTCTCTTGAGAAAATGGAAAAAGAACACATTCAACTCTAAAAATAATAAGAAAGGACAAAAACAGAGAATAGAGCAGAAATAAATACAATAAATAGCATAAAAACAGCAGGAAAAAAATCATTAAAACCAAGAGCCGATTTTTTGAAAAGATGATAAAATTGACAAATCTTTGGCTATACTAAACAAACAAAAAAAACTCAAAAAATTCAAATTATTAAAAATAGAAGAAAGGACATTATTCTAGCTTTAATAAATAAAAATGATTATAGTAGAATTGTAGTAAAAACTCTATTCCAAGAATTAGATAACTTAGATAAAATGATACAAACTACCAATACTGATGCAAAATAAGAGAAAATTTGGATGTACTCATAACAAATATATTGCATTATTAATTTCAAAAAAATTCTCGCCAAAATATATTTCACTCCTACTGGCCTGAACATGAATTTTTTGAAACAATAACTCCAGTGAGAATGGCTTTTGTCAAAAAAGTCTCAAGACAACAAATGTTGGTGTGGATGCAGAGGGATAGGAACACTCATGTGGTGGGACTGAAAACTAGCACAATCTCTGTGGAAAGTAGTGTGGAGATCCTTCAAAGAACCAAAAGTAGAACTGCCATTTGATCCATCAATCCCACTACTGGGCATCTACCCACAGAAAAAAAAAGACATATGCACTCGAATGTTTACAGCAGCACAATTCACAATTGCAAAGATGTGGAAACAATCCAAGTGCCCATCCATATGTGAATGGATTAATAAAATGTGGTATTAATATATGTATACCATGGAATACTACTTAGCCATAAAAAATGGTGAACTACCTCTTGTATTATCCTGGATGGAGCTGGAACCCATTCTTCTAAGTGAAGTATCACAAGAATGAAAAAAAAAAAAAACACCACATGTACTCACCATTAAATTGCTACTAATTGATCAAAACTTATATGCACATATGGAGGTAACATTCATCTGGCATATGGGAAGCAGGAGGAGGGGATGGGTAAACTCACACCTAATGGGTGTGGTGCACACTGTCTGGGGGATGGACAAGCTTATAGTTCTGACTCAGGTTGTGCAAAGGCAGTTTGAAATTTTTTGATGAGAAAACATATTTCTATGAAGACATTGCATTTGAAGTAGTAGAAAATTATTTTATGATCCCTAAAATAGGTGTTTTTAACAAATACTTTGTGTTTAAAGAATTCATCAAATGGCTCAATTAAAATAATTAGTTGATTTACTTAATGAATTCACAAACTAAGCAACTTCTTAGCAATAGTATCATCCAGTGGAATAAATTTATTTAAATATTTGATTAGTATTTAACACAGTTCATTGTGTGCTTTAGCAATATTGGAATAATGTGCTTAATAGTCCTAAAATATAGCCTTGGAGCATGGTATATTATATTAAAATCCTAGTGCTCTTCTTAGAGATAAACTTAGGGTATTGCAACTTCACTCCAAATTAGAAGCTTAAGGAAAATTAATGAGGGTGTTAGAGATATGAAGAGGAGAATAAATAAGTAGTCACTCTGTAAATAAAAAATCATCTGGGTGAGCTCTGAGTTAATTTCTGATCTTCATTGCACCCATTATATAATTAAGACATCTTTGCAGAATATAGAAATGTATTGACATATGTATTTAACCTAATTCAAAGCACTTTAACATTAATATGATGAAAATATTTCTCTTAATAATTTAACAATAGCAATTTTGTTTTTATAGAGATAATGTTGAGTTACACGGATTTTTAATATAACTTATTTACATTTAACATGGCTGTTTTGTTAATTCTAATAATCCTATTTGGGTATTTCCCAATAAAATGTGACTATTTTATTTCTCTTTGTGTTCTCAGTACCTGTGATAGTCTCTATACATATGCAGGGATCTATAAATGCATTTTGAAAAAATGTTTTTTAAATAGAAAAATCTAAAACTAATCAGGCCATGTTGATGTGGTTGCATAACACAGAAGTATCATAATTTTTCATTAATATAAGATATAGAGACTGTTGATATTTTAACATTAGAGCATAATTTTCTTTTCTTCACTATTGTTCTGAACCTCAAGAGACAACATGGTCACTTCCAGATGACCAACATCTGGGGCAAATAAACAAACAAAAAATGAACAAAGTCATAAAAAGAGAAAACAAGAGAGGGACTCACAGAAATGTTTTCTCAAAATACAGAGCTACTGGGCATTTTGATCATTTAAAATATTTGATTATTATTTTGACTTTTAAGGATAAAATATATCTTGAGAATCCAGATTCAAAAGGTATAAAGGAAAGTGTAGATATTTCTTCTGTGAATCAAGCACCTTGTTTAACTGCTCCAAGTAAACATGTTCTTACTTTCTCTCTTATTTTTCCTTTTCCTTTTGAAAAAAAAATCATACTTGTTGTTTAAATTTTAAATAGTATTGAGCAATTTGACTTTTAAAACAAGGTGTTATTAGTTCCTGTCTTCCATGTTTTCTCCTTTACCCTTTCTCAGAAGCACCACTTCAAGTATTATAGCTATTTTTATGGTATTTACATGTCTGTACTTTACTAAATAACATGCTCCTCTACTGCTATCTTCTGATCTATTAATTTTGTACATTACATATTGACTCCCCATTATGAGATGTCAGGATATTAAAATGGGAGGTTTAGCAATATTAAAAATATACTCTTGCAAATACTGATGTGAGTATTATGATGTACTGTGGTTATGTTTTCATTCTTATTTTTTAATTTTATATTTTGAAATAATTATAAATTCACAAGACACTGCAAAGATAGTATGGAGTCATTGTACTCTTGATCTAGTTTCTCTCAGTGTTTACACCCTACAGTTGTAGAGAGCAACATCAAAACCAGAAAAGTAATCTTGATAGAATGCAGTGTATGGTTTTACATGTCCTTTTATCACAATGCATAGTTTTCTGCAATCACTATTGCCATTAACATACAGACCTCTTCCATCGTCACAGAGATCTCTCTTAAGCATTACACCAATCCTTCTATCCCTGGCAACCACTAGCCTGTCTTATATCTGCATGATTAAGCAGTTTTGAGATTGTTACAAAAATAGAAACATTCAGTATGTGAACTTTTGAAATGGCTTTCTTTCACTTGATATAATGCTCTTGAGGTCTGTCTAAGTTGTTATGTGTATCAGTAGTTCATTCCTTTTTATTGTTGAGTACTATTCCATGGTATGTATGTGCCCCTGATTGTTTAACCATTAATCTATTGAGCGACAATTTGTTTCTAATTTTGAGCTATTATGAATCACACTGCTGTAAACAATCATGTACTTATTTTTGTATATAAATAAGCCTTAACTTCTCTGGTTCAGGAGTACAATATCTGGCATTTATGGTGAGTGTTCTTTTAGTTGTTAAAGAAAGTGCCAACCCATTTTCAAAAGTGTCTATACCATTTTATAACACATATTTAAGTGTATATGGGATCCAGTTTCTCCATATTCTTTCCAACATTTGGTATTATGATTATTTTTTATTTTAGTTCTTCTGCATGTGGTGACATCTCATTATGGTCTTAATCTGAATTTCTTGTGATGTCAAATATATTTTCATGTGCCTATTTGCTATTTACATTGATATATCCTATTCAGTGGACTGGCGCTCCATGTCTTTTGCCCATTTTCTTATTGGTGTTTTTTTTTTTTTATTGTTTAGTTTTGAGAGTTGTCTATATAACTTAAACATGCTCCTTTGTCAGACATTTAGTCTGCAAAGATTTTCTCCCCGTCTGGAGCTTGTCTTTTGATCCTCTTAAGGGGAGTATTTCAAACAGTTTTCATTGTATTGAAGTTCGATTTATTAATTTGCTCTTTTTTTGAGTTGTGCTTTTAGTTCAAAGTCTAAGAACTCATCACCATGTCCTAGATCTCAAAGATGTTCACCTGTATTATCTTCTCAAAGTTGCATAGTTTTACATTTTACATTTTGTTTTCATTTTGAGTTCATTTTTGATGTTTACATTGAGGTTTATACTTTTGTCTATGAATATCGAATTGCTCCACCAACATTTGTTAAAAAGACTATCCTTCCTCCACTGAATTGTTTTACATCTTTGTCAAAAAATTTTAGTTGGTCATATTTGTGTGGATCTATTTCTCGTTTCTCTATCTGTTCCATTGTTGTATGTGCTTCTTCCTCCTCGACTGCTATACAGTCTTGACAACTATGGTTATTGTTGTCATAGAATCTTATAACTTAAAATCAGATAAAGTGATCCCTCCCACTTTGTCTTATTTTTAAAAATTATGTTAGCTATTTTAGGGTTTGGGTCTTTCATATCAATTTTAGAATAATCTTGCCTATTTCTATAAATAATCTTTTTGGGATTTTGATAGGAATAGCCTTAAACCTATAGATTAATTTGGAAAGAAATGGCATCTTTTCTGTGTTAAATTTTCCAATTGACAAATATGATATATTTCTCATTTATTTAGAACTTCGTTGATTACTTTCATCAGTTGTTTCTTAGTTTCAATGTATAAAAGTTACATATGTTTGTTAAATTTTCAGCTAAGTATTTCATTTCTATTGCATGATTGTAAATATTTTTGTATTTTAATTTTGGTTTCTTCGTGTCCATTGTTAGTACAGAGAAATGCAATTGATTTTTGTATGCTGATCTTATATCTTGAAAACTTGCTTGGAATTCACTAATTCATGCTGTATATTTTTTGTTTTTTTAATTTTGACTGCTCTTTAGATCTTAGATTTTTTTTTACATAGATCATCATGTCATATACAATAGGAAAAAGTTTATTTATATCTTTCCAAACTTTATGCCTCATACAACTTTCTTTCTTTATTGTACTTCTATAATGTCCAATAATATGTTGAATAGCAATGATGAGAACAGACATTTTTGCCTTGTTCCCAATCTTACAAGTAAAGCACTCAGTCATTCACCATTAAGTATGAAGATAGCTATACATATTTTGCAGATTTTTTTATCAAGTTGAGGATGATTCTATTTTTAATTTTATGACAGTTTTTAAAATACTATATTACTGTAGAGGTTATCATATGATTTTTATAGGCCAATTGATATGATCATGTGATTTGTTTAATTCAGACTTTTAAAATGATGAAACACATTGATTCTCAGTTATTAATTTAGTTTTAACACACTGGAATTTACCCCAGTTGGTTATTTTATATAATTATATGAATATATATATGTATGCAAATATATAAATATATATATAAACTGTAATTTCTTTGCTATTATTTTATTAAGGCTATTTGTTATATATTTGTACTAATAATAGACATTGATTTGTGGTTTTCTTTTTTTTACTGTCTTTGGTAATAACTGGCTTCATAAGATAAATTGGAAAGTGTTCTTTCCTCTGTTTTCTGGAAGCTATAGAAAAAACTGGTATTAATTATTCCTTATAGGTTTGGCAGAAATCTTCAGAGAAACGATATGGCCTGTAAATTTCCTTTTTACTAATTTTATTGAGGGTATTAATATCATAGTCTTCATCTAAATATTAATTTTCTCTAATGCTTCTCAAAATTTTTTTCATCCAAATATTCCTATTCTTATGTCAAGTTAAATTTCATAATGAGCTACCACAAATGAAAATGAGAAAAATGAAACTTCTGAATGAAGTGAGCTTTCTCATCAGTAGGTGGGATGATCATCATTTATTAATGTATCCTCCAACAATCTTATCCCAATTTTCATCTTCCAGTATGAGCATTGTCTTTCATAGAAAGATATCCCCAAAACTTTTTTCAAACAAACATACTATACTTTTAGAGTGGTTTTAGGTTTACAGAACAGTTGGGCAGAAAGTAAAGAGAGTTCCCATTTACCTATTTTTTCTCTCCCCCTACACCCACATAGTTTGCCTTATTATTAATATTTTGCATTAATTATTGTGGTAAATTTGTTATCATTGGTGAGCCACTATTGACATTATTGTTAACTAAAGCTCGTAGTTTATGTTAGGCCTCACTCTATTTGTGTCGAACAGTACTATAAGTTTTGAGAAGTGCATAATGTCATGTATCTATCCTTACAGTATCATGTCATATAGAATAGTTTCACTGCCCTAAATATCCCCTTTGTTCCATGCATTTATTGCTTCTTTCTGCCTCATTCCCTGGCAACCATTGATCTTGCATTATTTCTTTGAATGATTTAGTCTTCATAAGAACTCTTTGAAATTATTATCAGTGTTATTATTACAGCCGTTGTACCTACGTAACAGATGGGGGAAACTAATTGAAGGTCATGTAGCTAATCAATAGTAAATTCAGGACTTAATTGCAGGAAATTTGACTCCAGACACCAAACTCTTAACCTTTATGTTATACATACTGCAACATAAATTAATTTCCCAAGTGTCCAAAAAGAACTATTTTTAAAAATTACTAAAATAATTTATCTTTTGATTTTAAGAATGAAAGTTCATGAAAAATGAAATGGAATGGGGTAAGTACAGCATGAATAAAATAATTAAAATTTTTATAAATTTTTCTATATACATTTTTTACAGACTCACTAAAAGATTGAGAATTAATCAAATGGATTATGGAATTTTTCCCTCCCCTTTCACTTTACCACCACTCATATTCGTAGGTTTAGTTAAGAGACTAAAATTTCCCATAACATCCTTATTTTCATCTCCCCATTTTGCTCTGGATTTCTTTAGAGATTCCTTCTTAAATAGGTTATAAGCCTTGCAGTTCTTTTCATTATAATCCTCTGTTATTATACAGAAGTCTGATTGATGTGCTGGTAAGGTGCATTGGATACTGCCTGGATCATTTTAAGCACTCAACTGATGCAAGCTATTATTATTAATGTCCATTTTTGGAGGAAAAAAAATGTCTTTACAGAAAATATACTATAATGTCCTTACGCAGAGTAAAATACTATACTCCAGGTACTAGACATTTCTCATGAACGAAATGAAAGTTGTGAGTAATTACTACATGCTATGTATCTATGAAGTTCTATTTGTTCAAAATTTTAAAGAATTTTAATTGTAGAAAGTGCTTTTATACTTACTTTTGGATTAATAGAGATTATGAAAAAAATTTTGCTTTGACCTAACAGATTCTTTACACTGACCTACAAAACAAGCTTTGTGTTTAAAGAAAGAGAATAGCATTTTAATGGTTAAAAAATTGTCACTCCAAATGTTGTTTTACACTAAAAGGCTCCATACACGGTGATGACATCCAGTAAATATACAGCCATATGAACCTTACCATGTTTCTGACTGCTTGATAATCTCCTTGGTCTTAATATGTCTGTGTGTCTGAATGTTTAAAAACGTAATAGAATTGTTTGAATAATTGTTGTCACAAGAGTTAACAGTTTGGCTGTGTTAAATTATCTGAGATTTAATGCTACAAAAAATAAATTGTCACTTATTAAAGCACATTTGGATTAAATTATTGTTTAAATCAGAATAGTTTTCCTCAGTTAGCTCAAATTAATCTTCCAAATAAAGATTCATAGATGTTTGTGCCATCTCAAATTTAAGGAAATGCTACTATTACTAAGGAGTTTTTCTGCCTATATTCATTGAACACTGGAAAACTTTTTTTTTTAAACTTCTTTACTCTTTACCACCCCTCTTTTCTTTTGGATCTACTGGAAAAAATTCTGAGCTATAGAGATCTGATTTTTTCATTTTGAATTTTCCTATTTCCACCTCATATTTAATATGATTAATGATGCTTACTTTTCAGCTTATATTTAAGTATAGTGTATCTTCTCTTTATCTTACTTGATCTCTTCAACTTAATTTAAGAAAAATGTTATAATAATTTAAAGCTATTCCAAATCTATTAGTTTTTGAATCTGAAAGAAACATATGAATTTTGTTAATAACCAAATGCCAAAATACACCTGATATTAAATTCTACTGGTTGTCAGCTTTGGCTTTGATTTTTTTAAGACAAGAGAGGGAAGCAAATAAGTAAATAGCACATACACTCTCATGTACAATGCACATATACACAAAATTTCCACCCCAGTTCTGGGGCTTATTTTTTTAGCTAATTGATTTATTTACGTATGTGGAAAATGAAACATTTTACTTGCATGCTCCCATGTAATTTCTATTTAGTTTATTCCAGACAAACAGGCCTGCACCATAGATCCCACCTTGAATTTTTATTAGCTCTACAAATAAAATCACAAAAGTAGTCACTACATAATATAGGAAATAAAGGTGACACACGGTAATGGTCTCAACAGCACAGGTTATTAAATATTTTGACTGTAATGACAATGTAGATATTCTTGACTGGAATTTACCTAAAAAGACACTTCAAGTTTTAAGATTAATTGCTGTTCATATACCATTTTTGTAAATGTTTGTGGTCACTGAACTATGGCATTCATGAAGAGTTAGTTACTGAAAAGTATACAGTAATCACTCTATGGAAATAAATCAGAGTTCCCACTCCATTACATAAAAATGAATGCTCAGTAGTCCTTCTTAGTGAATCTAAGAATGTAGGCATTGCTATTGATTAAGCTTAATTGTTTATCAAAGAAAACCTGGTGATTATTCCAGATATTTAAGGAAAAAATAATCCCAATCATATGCAGACTCTTCTAGGAAATAGAAAATGAGGTAACTATTCCAAACTTGCTTTATGTGTCCATTTCTAAGAACTTTGATGCTGATATGAGACAAGGATATCGAAAAAGAAGAAACTTCTCTCACAATACAGATTTTAAATTTTTAAATAAAATACTAAATAAAATCTGTCTATCCATCTACCTAACTAAAGAAAATATATCTCAATATAGTATGATTTCTAGAAATGCAATGCAGAAATATCAAGCAATGTAATTCACCATATTAAAAAATAAAGAAGGAAAAACATATGGTGTTCATTTAAATGTTTATAAGTAGCTTCAGGAATATCATTTCATATAATTTAATGTGCATTCAAAAATGATTAGAAAACTAGGAAAATTTATCTTAATCTCAGGAAGAGTATTTACTTTTAAAAAAAACACAATTATAAAATAAAAATAACAAGAGCAAACACATACTCAGTAATGAATGACTCAAATGTTGAAGTCATTTCTTCTGAGATGTGTAGTAGAACAGGGATCCTCAATAAAACACACCATTCCAGGCTGTGCTGGAGATCTTAAGGCAAAAAAACCTGATAATTTCTTATTTGTTAATGACATAATTTTGTAAACAAAAGAACTGAAGAATCTAGACTTAAGAACATAATATAACAACTTTAGCAAGCTTGGCAGATACCAAAATTTATATGTGCACATATCTGTATTATCTAGCTAACTATTTGTCTACATATATTTGTATTTCCATAAGCCTACAGACATTTTAGAAATAAAATGTTAAAATGATACCATTAAAATAGGGTGCAAAAAAATCAAATACCAAGCTGAAAATATTATATGAATGATGTATAACACAAAACCTCTAAACAAAATAACAACAAAACACCATTGAGACTTATTAAAAGGAGAACTAATTAAATGAGGGATATATTATATTAACGGATTGGAAAGCTCAATATTATAAAGATTATAACTTTCTTAATTTATAGAGTCAATGCATAACAATCAAAATAACATTTTTATGAAGAAAAATTGACAATTTTATTCTTGAACTTTTATGTGGAATCGCAATAATACAGAAAAACTCTAAACAACCTTGATTTAAAAAAAACTGGAAAACTTACATTATGTGTTGATTTATTAATAAGTTACATTAATTAAGATTTTATTTGAAGAAAATGAAAGAGGGTAACAGAACACCATAAAGTGCCCAGAAACAGACCCACAGATATCCCATCACTGCATTTATGAAATGATGACTCTGCTGTGTCATGTAGAAACAGTGGGCTTCATAATAAAAAATCCTGGAAAAATTTGGTACCATACGGGAAACTGCTTTTATTATATACTATACAAAAATCAATTTCAGATGAAGCATAGATACACAACTCAAATGTAAAGCAATACATCTTCCAAATGAAAACATAAAAGAGCATCTTTGTAATATTTGGCGAGGAAAAGAGTTTTTAAAAAAGTCACAAAAAGTGTTAACTATAAAAAAGATTAAATGCTGAAGGTCTTCTAGTAATCTGCTCAAGACAAAATATTCCCAGAATAGGCTTTTTTCCCCATAGTCATGTAGTCAAACCAGGCTGTTTATCCAGTTGTGCCAGATGAAGCCATCAGTAAACAAACTTTTCCTGGAGGCTACCAAGGGAATTTTGGACTTGATATCAACATCTCCACTACCCTTGTGATAGCCAAAAGTTAAATCCACACATGTATACAACCCCAGAAATAAGGATGGAGCCTTTTTTTGTAGATTACCCTTATCCTATATCATCCACCTCTGACTCCCGGTCAAATACTTAATTATAATTTGCTCACTATGATTACTTCCCTTGTATATTTTGTACCACTTGTAGAATGTAAAAAACAAAAGAACTGCCAAAATGTTGATTATTGATATTATTAAAGTCTATTTACTGTTATTTTTTAAAAATTAGTTTACCAAATATTCCAGTACAAATTTCTTCATAGTTATGTCAAAATTTGATAACTCCAACTTCTTCTATCCTTGAAATTTGAACTTTACAAAAGGAAACGTTAGACCCTTTCCCCTCAACTTTTATAACCATGGCCTCATGGAAGGTTCCTCTGCCCAGCTAACAGACTAGAGAAATGCTTGGTCTTGGTGCATGGGTAAATGAACTTGGTGTGCTGGTTTAAACGGAAAATGGGTGGCTTCTGTTTTGCAGTCTACCCGGGTATAGCCCTGAAAAACCCAGTGTTAAGGGAAAATTCCCCCAGTTGGCAAAGCCTCAGGTAGTGCACTTGGCCATCTTCTTTGTGTAGAGGGAAAACGGGTCTGGGGTAATGATATACCAGACTTTTTGGCAGCAAAAAATGGCATGACTTGTCAGTCAGAGATTTAGAGAGAAAAAGGTTTGACTATCATAAACAATGATTGGGGATTGAGGAGGATAAATGTAGATGGACCCATTAGACAGTTGGAACAGGAGAATGAATAGCATTTTTTTTTCTTTACTCTTTACGACGACTACTTGATAAACTAGATCCCTAAATGTTAAGTTTCTCACATGCTATTCCTGTATTTACGTTTTGGTAGTGGGTTGAATGGTGGCCCCAAAAAGATATGTCCATGTCTTAATCTCCACATTCTGTGAGTGTTATTTTATTTATAAAAAGTGTCTTGGTAGATATTATCATGAATCTTGAGATGAAATATTCCTGGATGAGCCCAAAATTCAATGAAAAGTACCCTTTTAAGAGACTGAGGAGAAGACACAGGCAGAAGAGAGGCCCATGTAAAGACAAAAGCAGAGATTGTAGTGATACAGATACAAACCAAGGAATGACAACAGCTCCCAGAGGCTGGAAGAGTCAAAGAATGAAATCTCCCTTCGAAGCCTTAGTAGTAGCACTGGCCTGATGACACCTCGATTTCTTTCTTTTCTTTCTTTCTCTTTCTTTCTTTCTTTCTTTCTTTCTTTCTTTCTTTCTTTCTTTCTTTCTTTCTGCATATTACAGGGGTACAAATGTTTAGGTTACATATATTGTCTTTGCCCCACCCAGGTAAGAGCTTCAGGCGTGTCCATCCTACCGATGGTGCACACCACACCCATTAGGTGTGTACCTCTCCCAACTTCCCCTCTCCCATCTGCCTGACACCTGATGAATGTTACTACTATATGTACACTCAAATGTTGATCAGTTAATACCAATTTGATGGTGAGTACATGTGGTGCTTATTTTTCCATTCTTGAGATACTTCACTTAGTAGAATGGACTCCAGCTCTATCCAGGATAATATAAGAGGTGCTAGATCACCATTGTTTGCTGTGGCTGAGTAGAACTCCATGGTATACATATACCACATTTTATTAATCCATTAATGTATTGATGGGCACTTGGGTTATTTCCACACCTTTGCAATTGTGAATTTTTCTTCTATGCTTCATATAGAACCAGAGAAGACCCCATATAGTAAAAGCAATCTTAAGCAAAAAGAATAAATTGGGATCATCAATTTACCAGACTTCAAGCTGTACTGTATGGTTATAGTAACTAAAACAACATGGTACCGGCACAAGAACAGAAATATAGACCAATGGAACAGAACTGAGAATACAGATATAAAGCCATCCTCATATAGTCATCTAATCTCTCACAAAGCAGACAAAAACATACACTGGGGAAAAGAATCCCTATTCAATAAATGGTGCTGGGAAAATTAGATAGCCACATGTAGACAACTGAAACAGGATCCACAACTTTCACCTCTCACAAAAATCAACTCACAGCAGATAACAGACTTAAACCTAAGGCATGAAACTGTAAGTATTCTAGAAGAAAAAGTTGGAAAAACTCTTATAGATATTGGTCTAGGCAAGGAATTTATAAAGAAGACCCCAAAGGCAATCACAGCAACAACAAAAAGAAATAAATGGCACCTGATCAAATTAAAAAGCTCTGCACAGCCCAGAAAATATCATGAGAGCAAACAGACAACCTACAGAATGGGAGAAAGTATTTGCAAGGTACACATCCGACAAAGTGCTGATAACAAGAAAATATATATAACTCAGGAAAATCAGCAAGAGAAAAAATCAAACAACCCTATCAAAAAGTGGGCAAAGGACATCAACAGAAACTTTTCAAAAGAATATAGACTAATGGCCAACAAACACATGAAAAAATGCTCAACATCTCTAATAATCAGGGAAATGCAAATCAAAACCACAATGAGATATCACTTATCTCCAGTGAGAATGGTTTTTATCAAAAGTTCCAAAACAATAAATGTTGGCATGGATGCAGAGAGATGGGAACACTCATACACTACTGCTGGTGGGACTGCAAACTAGTACAACCTCTGTGAAAAGCAATATGAAGATACCTCAAAGAGCTACAAGTAGAACTACCATTTGATCCAGCAATCCTATTACTGGGCATCTATCCAAAGGAACAAAAGACATTCCATAAAAAAGACATCGACACCTTGATTTCTGTCTTCTGGCCTCCAAAACTATAAGAAAATAAATTTTTGTTGTTTCAAGCCATATGGTTTTTGATGATTTATTACAGTAGCCACTGGAAACTAATGCACTCTTTTTAAATTGTATTACAATGAAAGAAAAAAAAAGTCCAAAGTTTAAATAAATATAATAAATTTAATTAGAATTTAGTTGATCAAAGTGCTTTAATTTCTAGTGACACTCTTAAAATTTATTAATCCCTTTAAAAATGCTACTTTGTCCCCTTATTCTTCATCTCCATTATTTAATTTTAAGAGGTTTAAATATCTGGTAATTTCTGGGAGAAAATTTACTGTACAAATTTAATTCATCTGGTCAGAGATAAGAAAAAGGTGTGTCAAACACAAGTCAACAAGTCACAAAGAGAAAGATAGTATCTATTGCAACTTTGGTCCCCAGTGAATTTGTTGAAACATAATTTGTGTGTATTTTCACTGTGGCCATGCATTTTTATAGAACTGGCTGAGTATTAAATAAATCCATCATTCATTTGTTCATTAATTCATTGTTTATATGCCAAAAAAAAAAAGATGACAAATAGCCAAAACAGATGGCAGCTATAATAGCTCCTTTGCTTAGAATAAATTATATACAGGAAAAGAGCATTTACTATGTATAACTACAATTGGGACCAACGGGATAGGCACATTCATAAAGCACTTTTGGTGAGGTGAATTAAAATTGTAGGATAGAAAAAATTAAGACGTCTTGAACAGCTGAGAACTATGCTTATATGTTCTCTGTTACATAATTGTGATTTTAAACTATTGCTCATTAGTCCATATTGCGATGGCTGTGAATTGTGAAGGAATAATTATTGTTTTTAAAACAAGGTAAAAACAAAAGGAGATATTGTGATTGCCAAGGATAACTATACATCCAATAAAGCATTACAATATGATTTGAACTTTATATAAATAAGTATTGACTGTAAGGGCTTTGTTAAAATTTTATCTAGACTTTTGGATTCTTTCTTTATCTTTGGAGCTAGCATAGTCTCCAACTTTCTTTCAAAATTTACTCCCAGATCTTGTTTTCATACCAAGGAAAATATGTCAATGGTAGCTTAAACTATTCTATGTCATCAACTATGCTAGTCAAGTTTTTTTTTAATTTAATAAGAATATATAAAATTAAAAGATTAATTAAGAATGAGGAAGGATCTATCAGAGCATTTAAGGCCTTCTATAAAAGACCAGCCCACTCATCCTGCTCTATTGGTAATCTGATAACACGATGTGTCCTTTCAGCTTATGATTCAAATATACCATTTGGCTTTGCAATTCCTTCCTTGGCAATTGGTCTATGAGTAGTAAATCTGAGTAATCATGTGAATAAAAAGCACTCTTAAGTCGGTATATTTAGTTTCCTCACAAGGAGTTTTAATACCACTTCATGATGGTAATAGCAGTAATAATTGCTTCATTCTGAAGAGATTATATTGATTTAGAAATGTTTTATATATTTAAAAAATACTTGTTTCTTACAGAATAGAGAGGAAGTATGTCATCCTTGGTTTTTTTGCATGTGAAGTTATGAGAAAATCTTAAGAATACTCTTCAGGGTAATTAATATAATGCTGTATTACTAACAATATTTTACAGGAAATATAAAATGAATCTTCCTGTGTTTGACACAAATGCACATTTAATACCATTAGTTATTGGGGATTGTAAGGATTGTTTTAGCAAAGCCTAAAGCTATATTCTAAGCATGCTAAAAAGTATAAATTATAAACTAAGGCTTATTATAGGTATAAGATGATAATATTCTTTAGTCATTTTGTCATTCAGTTAATTTTATGAAACTAAATGAACAATCTGTTATAATAGGTCCTTTGACAAAATATGATTAAGTTATATATCATGGTAAGCTAGCAACAAAAGAGTTTATAAACTCTTTCAGAAATTCACAACACTGTTAGTGGGCTATCAGGTACTGCAGTAAGGTGAACAATGATTAACAACAAAGGGATATATGATGAATATTCCATAACAATTATTTATGAAAGAAAAACACTTTTAAGGTTATTTTTCATTTTTATTGTACAATATGGTACATAGTACTTTAAAAAAGCAATCAGCTTTACAGATTTGCTCTCAAGTATGTATAGTCAAATCCAATTTTTATTGCCTCTTGCACATCAGGAGACACACACGCCCTGGGCAGATCAGCCTCTCCCTTATATCTAAAGAGTCTATGATGAATCATGGCATCCAGTATCATATTTATTTCTTTGGAAACAATTCATGCACCTCTAGTTTCTTAATTTTTCTTCCTTCCTATTCTTGGGTGAATATCTACATTGTGCACATCCTTTCACTGATTTTACGATAGCACTGATCACTTTCTGAAATTCCAGTCAGAAAATTAGAAAACAATATTTCATAACTAAATTTTTCAACAAAATGTGATGATAAAGTATTATAGATTTTTTTAACATACCTATTAATTCTAAAACAGTAGCTTTCAATGTTAGACATGTATTAAACTTGCCTTTTAGTCTTTACAAGACCCGGAATGTTTTGAAAGTACAAATGTGTATTTCTAAGATTTATACAAGCGATACTACTGTATTAACCCTTTTGCAGCACCTTTTCAATTCACATTAGTCTCTACATTTCATATGTTAATTTATATTTAACCTGCAAAAATATATTTATATATATAAATGTTTGCAGTATATATATATTTAATCTACATAAATATGAATATATGTTTATATCTATATAATTTCTATCCTACTTTTAACTTATTTGTGTATTTTTAATTTTTTTTTGTTATCTCTATTTTTTTATTTTTTTTTATTTCTTTTTATATTATTATTTCAAGGTATTGTGAGGGTACAAACATTCTAGTTACACTTTATGTCTTTGCCTCACCCAAATGCAGGTTAAAGGCATGCCCTTCCCTCCCTTTAGTGCTCCCCGTGTCCTTTAGTTGTAGATGAGGATAGTTTTATATCTGGGTTCTCAGTTCTGTTCCATTGGTCTATGTCTCTTTTCTTGTGCCAGTATCATGTTATTTTAGTTATTATAGCCTTGTAGTATACCTTGAAGTCAGTAAATTGATGCCTCCTAATTTGTTCTTTTTGCATAAGATTGCTTTTTCTATACGGGGTCTTCTCTGGTTCTATATGAAGCACAGAATTATTTTTTCTAGATCTGTGAAAAATGATGTTGGTATTTTAATGGGGATTGCATTGAATCTGTAGATCACTTTGGGTAGTACAGACATTATAATAAC